>MU275261.1:83800-98959 GCA_022160315.1 Panus rudis PR-1116 ss-1
TGGTCCTTGACTATGCCGGTGGGGGTAGAAATGGGGCTCATGATCTTGCGGTATGTGCTTGCTTTCAATTGCCCCCTCCTTGAGCTGATTAGTTTGATAGGACTACTATGATTATGAAGCTACTGCTGCTGACAGAACCCTGGTATAGTACACTTCCTGATTTCTATGGCTCAATAGCACATGTGGAGTACTGTCCTGTAAATATGTACATATGTGTCGCAAATATATGTGTGTCGCTAACTAGTATATGTGTGTATGTCTGAGTCCCTGCATATATGTATATACTCTTCATCCTGTATGTGTGTGTGTCAATTCATGTACGTATAAGCTCTTCATGGTATGTATGTCTCGCACCATTTATATGTGTATCGCTCACCCTGCTCCAGTCGCGGTGATCACGGTACCCTGATACACATAGAATGGGAATGTGTAGGGAATGTGTATCAGGCGAAAATGCATATGTGTCAGGCAAATCCATATGTATTAGGTAGAAATAATATTTGTACAAACGGAACTTCATACACTAGGATAAGGCGGTGGCTAAACAGGTGAGTTGATGTCTTCCTTCATCACTTCCAGGATAGCCTTTCCTGGTCAGAAGAATACATATCGGGCTCAGGGATCGCTCAGGGACCGGTTCGCAACGTATACACAGCCCCTTACAACCCCTTCATCATCATCTGTTGTCTTCTCTCAATTCTCATGTCTCCTTCTCGTGCGGGTGTAGTGCTCTTCGGTGGCTCTGCCGGAAATGAGCGAGACATGGATATCCCTGTCCTATTGCTGCTGTGTCAACTGTACGCCACAATCCAACAACGCAGGAGACGTCCATCTCGTCCCGAACGGTCCTCGCCTGCATTGCTCGTATTCAATGTCATGTTCCCAATGATGTCCCTGGTCCATGTATCTCGATTCGATCCAAAGAACTAAGGAGGTGCGTTATACACGCCTTTCTCCGGGTTACAGCCTTTGCCTCGTTTTTGTTCCAGAAACTAAAAGGCATCGTCAAGGACCCTGAATTTGCGTCGAAACCTCATTGGTTGTATTCATTTCGAGTCGAAGGAACGTCTCGGGCTAGTGGATATTGCCGAAATGAGTATTGTCAGGAGGTATGAGTGTGATTCTTCTGACTCGCGCAGTCCCATATGGTCGTTCGCGACTCCTTGACACGCTGTGCGCGTAGAACTCCGGAGGAAGGCAACTGAGGAAGGCAACTAGTGATGACCCACTTGAACGATTCCTAGTACCACCGCCACTCCTGTTTCGTCGACAACTCACTATCCTCTGCTCGAGTAGCATCCCAACATGCCTGTCGTTATTCAACGACCGTACTAGGGTCCAGCGCTCTGTATGTGGCCGCTCTATAAGTATTGTCTCGTGAATGAAATAGGAAACCAAATATACCTCCACCATTTTCTCCTATTCGCCTTTCCGTCACCTTCATTTACATGTCGCCAAAGTTGCAGACTCCCAGCTCCCCCAAGGAGCCTAGCGAACTACACCCCTCCTTAGAAGCCGTTCAGTTAGGCGTGTGGCGAGCTGTACTCCTCCGAAAACAGCCCATCAACTTTGGAGACATCTACCGACGTTGGAAAGCCGAATTAGACAGTATTCGATATTTAACTCGGTTCGTCGCGGACGTGTACAGCATCCTCGGTCTCCGGCTGCTTGTCACCTACCTGCTGTTCAGTCTGTGGTCCGGTATCAAGAATGCGTTGCAGCTCTACGTATTTAGTCAAGTCCTGGTAGAGGTAAGTTCGAGGTTGAGTGGTTCGATGTGACTGTGTTCGCTGTACTCACGAGTATTCGGAAGGTCGAAGGACAGCTCACGAAAGGAAACCTCAACGGCTCAAGGATGGTGATTGCGTTACTCGCCAGAGTTGCCATCCCTGCGCTGGACGCCGTAATTCAACGGGCGAGGTATGCATCTCTTGTTCACTGAAGTCGTACGTCCTTGATACTCATCCCATCATGTTTTCATTGCTCTTCTTCTACTATAGGGACGACGTGGAGCGTACTGTCGTTAATAAAGTGAAGTGGCACCTTGACCGCCGGTTGATAGAAAGTAAGCGTTGACTCGGACCCTCACAACCAGTAACGTCTCTCCTGATGACACTCTACTTTAGCTCTTGTGCAACTGGATGTCCCCACGTTCGAAGGTACGGAAAACTGAGCTTAGAAAACTCAGCCACTGAACCTGTCTCGTTACAGCGAACGGTCAATTGTCTGACATCGACGATTTCGACACTCGAGAAGCGTTCAATGGACTGTTCATGCTTCTACAGCACGTCTTCTCTACGGCGTCGCAAATTGGACTCATCACTTCTTTTGCTCGAGACAGGACTGGCTTGTTATTGATCGTATGCATCGGGGTGTCGTCGATTTGGAGCAATAGGGCCGCCGAACTCCTCGCCGACAGAGGTGAGTGCCGTGTTGCCTTCTCGTTTGAAGAATTCTCACCTATATTTACCGTAGAATATATTGTGCACATCAGCGACCCGATATACGCCAAATACAAGGCCGTTCGTCATCTAGCGACCAGCTTTGAGAGCAAGGAGGCTGTTTTTAGCGGTGCCCTTGGAGGATACATCATGCGGCGTAAGTGCACACTGGCTTAGGAATTGGGCTACAGTATCTCAAGACATTCTTTAGAAATATCCAACGTTGCTACGTCGTTTCGAGAGTTGCCCCATGATGACATGAGTACTCTATACTCTCAACTTATGCAGCCATCTTGCTGGGAGACAGTATTACGTCTGCTGCTACAAGAACTACCACTGGTGCGTTTTCGGATCACTACGCAGCATCCTTCTACAGAGTGTGATATCCCATGAATGTGCAGATAGTACACGCCATGGCGAGCGTCGGCTCAGCCAACTCCGTCTCACTCACATCTTTTCATCTCCTGGAACAAAGCACAAAGGAGCTACGCTCGCTTATACCGAGAATCGCCGGTACTCATTCCTACTGGCAACGCCAAAAGAGGTGCATAAAGAAAATCTATGATGGTATTGACACTAGAAACAGTGCACCGGAAGGCTATTTGCCCTATCCAAGTCCTAGTACGTCGCCAGCAGGCAGTGCGAAGGGTATGGAGATCGAGTTCCGGTAAGTTACTCTGACTATAGGTCATACGTCTTGCATACTACTAATTCACTGTTCAGAAACGTATCGTTCAAGTACCCTTACGCAGGTGAACCTGCCATTTCCAACCTTTCACTGACGATTCCATCTGGGTCCCTCGTCGTCGTCGTAGGCACCAATGGGAGCGGGAAGTCGACGCTGATCAAGCTACTGGCCAATATATACCGACCGACATCAGGCACGATTCTCATCGACGGAATACCAGCGTCGTCTTATAGGGTAGAAGATCTATTGAATTCGACAGCACTCCTCAGTCAAGAACACAGGCTATTCCCTCTGAGTGTTTTTGAGAACATCGCAGCGGGCGACTCGGATTACGACGTGCGACGAGAGAAAGGAGCGCAAGACCTGGAGGCTCGTGTACGGCAAGCAGCCGAACTAGGTGGCGCCTCGGAACTGATACAACGGGCGGGTGGTATCTGGGAACAGACCGCCGCGCATGGTGTATACCAAAAGTACACCAATGTTACCCCGATGCGAGAGGGGCCAATGAAGGACCTATACATGTCGCTAGACAAGGTGCAGCAGTTTTCAGGTATTTTTCTCTCCCATTTTGTGAGTTTCTCGTCCCTCGTGTTTACTAAATGCCATTTTAGGAGGTGAGAAGCAGCGATTGGTAGCCTCGAGGACTTTCATGCGGCTTTTGTCCCAGGACGTGAGACTCCTCTTAGCCGATGAGCCAAGCTCGGCGATAGATCCGGAAGGCGAACGTGAATTGCTGGAAGCCTTGCGATCCAAGAGCTCGGGGAAGACCTCGATATACGTTACACATCGCTTTGGGCACCTGACGAAATACGCAGACATGATTTTGTACGTGTTCGTACGCGTTTTCTGCCTTCTTCTCCGATTTGATGGGTGTCATGCTGACGATGCTCGCTGTACAGATGCCTAAGGGACGGCCACCTCGTTGAGCGTGGCTCACACGACGAGTTGATGGAATTAGGAGGCGAGTATTCCAGATTGTACGAAATCCAAGCCGAGTCTTTTGCAGATTCCATCCGGTCGGCCAGTGGGCGTAGTACCCTGGTAGACACAGTGTCGGATGATGTTTAAGTTCTATGGAGCAGAGTCTATCTGTGGGCATTGGATCTAAGCCCCGAGTGACGTACGCTCGTCAATGTTTCATGTATTGTCAGCTTCTTGTCAAGCTCATGGACTTGTTTTGTTCGAGTACTATGCAATACGATGGAGAATTTGGGGTCTTTGCAATTTGTGAGTATGAAGTTAGCAGGCACGTTTGCTGCTTGTGCGAGTCGTGGTAGGTCGTGGTGTATTGGGTCCATTTATCATTCATTGGTTCGTGCTTGTCTTGGCTTGGTTCTTCCGCCAAAGTGTACCCAGTAGCCTGTACACCAAATGGGGTTGAAAGAATGTTGTACTGTAAGCTAGTTGCGCGACGGCATTTCAAGGCGCACATACATGGACATACAGTTTCTTGCGAATTCAAACCTTGTCTCCCAGCATAACTAGTTGACGGTGCCCTGCCGAGGTAGTGGCCGCAAAACAAGATTTTCTCCAGTGGAATTAATGAAATTGCTTCAGTCAGTTGGGTGCAAAGCTTTCGTCGGGATTACCGACCATAGCAAACAGCCCAACCACTTGGGAAGAACTCTTCTACGAGAATCAAAGCGTCGACGCTTCGTACAGTGAAACGGAGTCCCCGCGCGATGACTGGTAGAACAAGTGGTGATTTTCAACTCGCGATGTATCGGTCCTAGGGAGATCAGGCCAAACCAGTGACGAGAAGGCGGCTGGGAGTTTGCACGACACTGGCGAGAAGCTGAATCAGAACACACTGGCATAGATTATACCATAAAGTTTGAACGTACCCACTAAGTATCCACCACATGGCACAAACTGGAGTGATACGGACACCAGCTGGAAACGACGTCTACCAAACGTAAGTTATCAGTTACGGAACAGAAGTTGATACCTCAGCCCAATCACACGCGATACTCCGTAGCATCGTGCAAAGACTCAAAGAGTCAACTATATAGATGGTATTAGAGAGGACTAAAAACGAAAGGAGCGTACACTGTCAATGGGCATCAAACGGGGACGAAAGACATACGGAAGAGGGTAGAAGCTTAAGGTCCAACAAGCGAGCCGAGCAGTTGCTACACGCATGGAAGGCCGCGGACAAACCACCTCTCAAAATAGTCCAAAGACGGGACAAAAGAAGACAGGAGAGAAAAGGAGGGAGAAACCAACAAGCGAGTGAGCGAGCGAGCGTAGGTAAACCGGGCACACAAATGGATATAACAACGAGCATTTGTTACGGTCTCTGCTGCAAGTCTCCAGAGATTTTCTCTATATCCACAGGATGCAGGACCAACAGAAATCCATAAACAACAGGAAGACCAGTAAGGGGTATCGTATCGACGGAGGTCAAGAGAGTAAAACAACAGGTCCTTTTGATGGGACGACGCAGGTTTATGCGCCGCTTGGACGGTTGGTCTGCTCCTTGAGTGCGAGAAGTTGTTTTGACCTGAATGCCTCGTAGTGGATCTGAGCAGTTGTCTCGATGAGATCTTGCAAGTGTGTCCTAAAAGAAGGAGAGAGTCAGTGAATATAAGAGGACGATCAGTGACCAAGAGCCATACCTGGTGAGGAAGTTACGCAAGTAGACGAACTCGCAGTGGGTTTCGTCCTCGACGTTAACGACACCCCAGCGGTTCTTACGGCCACGGACAGGCTTGCCGTCGATGATGACATTACGTTCTGAGCCGACAACAGCAAAGGGAATCATGTTCTACAGTGCCAGCGTCAATATGTATCAGGAAACCAGAGCACAACAACACGAAGCTTACGCGAATACGCTCGTTGAGCTGAATCTCCTCCTCGTCATTCTCCTCAGTGTCGAAAGGATACAGACGGATGCTGTGGTACTGCAACTCGGCGCGAATCTTCTGCTTGAACGCGTCCCTCTCCTCCAGCGTCAAACTATCTGCCTTGGCAAT
The DNA here is from genome assembly GCA_022160315.1 of Panus rudis PR-1116 ss-1. Lineage (NCBI taxonomy): Eukaryota > Fungi > Basidiomycota > Agaricomycetes > Polyporales > Panaceae > Panus > Panus rudis. The sequence continues at coordinate 89,905 of MU275261.1, forward strand.
GACGGGAACGACGTTGACGACCTCGCTCAACTTCTTCATGACGATGATGTCAATGGGGCGAAGAGAGTGACCGGTAGGGTTGATGAAGAAGAGAGCGCAGTGGATACGCGTGTCTTGGATGTGTCGGTCACGCATAGCAGTGAGCTCCTTGCGGAGGTATGCGCTGTGTTGGTCCTTGATGTACTTGATGATAGGGTCCCAGCTAGAGCACAGATTGTTAGCACATACGTACCCGGTGACTTCGGTGACGAAAAGAAAAAGAAGCAAACGCACCAGTTCTCGTTGTTGATCTGGTCGCCGTACCCGGGGGTGTCGACGATGTTGAGACGCAGCCTCACGCCGTTCTCAGTGATGACTGCACACCAAGAAGCTTAGTGTAAGCGAAGCAGGAGACAAGGAAAGGAAAGAAACGCGTACCATGCGAAACAGGGTGGATCTCCGTCGTTTGCCTCACAGGCTCGTCCGCCTCCTTCCGCCCCTTTGAGTCAATCAAGTGCGACGCGAAGATAGTGTTAATCAACGTCGACTTTCCCAACCCAGTTTGACCTGTACGAGATAACGTTTTCAAAGAACACAACAAGGTGTCAGTACATAGTCGTCATCCGTGCATGCGCGGTGGGATATGTAGGATCGCAAAGGAGCGCTGCGCACAAAGAAAACGAACGCACCAACGACGATAACGTTGAACTGGAAACCACGCTTCAAGAGCTTGTGCTCAATCTGTTGCGTGATGGTGTCGAAACCGACATACGAGTTCGCGCGGATCTCCTCAGTGGGTGTTGCGACAGCAGCGGCGGCCATTGTGTCGAGCTTTTCCGGTGACTATACTCAACGACGACGAAAGGGGTCTCGACAGAGAACTGAACTGGTGGGTTGAAGGATGGGGATGGGGATGAGGAGAGAGGGATGGGGGTGGCGAGGACACGACGACGAGCTGGCTCGAAGCGAGTAACCAAAATTCGGTTGCTTGCTCTTCGGGCGACCGTGTGCTGTCGCGTCACGTCTCGACGTTGTCACGTTTGTAGTCTCTCATAGTAATTATTTCGAACTCCGAAATAATGCATTGTATTGCGTGACATGTCACGCGTACAATACAACTTCTACTTTCACAGTTCAGGCTATCCTCTGCTATCCTTCGGTCACTGACATCCTCATGGACTCAGTAGTTGAAGGTTATTATTTCAATAAAGGAAGAGATAATACGGGAAGATTGTGGGGTAAGGAACATTACGAGGCCAGACGATACAATATAGGAAGCATGAATACAAATCGGAAGGTAGCCCTCCTCCGAGGGAGACTCCAGCATGAACTTTGAAAGAGAAACATCTTCACATAGTAGGCCCGAGCCACACTCTACAGACCGGCACTTGAGCACTGGCGATACTTAGCTTCGGTGCGGAGTCCCCAGTGGCACCGATAGTCAAACGATAGCCGACTTGGTAGGTGGCGAGCCCATGGCCAGTGCACGCTGAAGTTACTCCATCTTATCAAGAGGCACCGAGCCTAAAACGTGTCTTTCGCGTTTACGAGAAGGCCTCTTAGCCTTCGCGTCGACGGTTCGACGAACTCCATGGATCGGGCGTTGGGGTGGCACGTTTTCCTGGTTAGATTCGGTACTGGACGTGCTCGAAAGAACGCGAGTCAAATGAAGAGAGGGTTCTTTGAACTCTTGACTCGGACCGTACGTCCAGTGTGCTGGGTTGGCGAGGCAGCTTTCGTTCCAGTGGCGTGCCAGCAAAAAGGGAATGGACGTGTCACAGCTAGATATGAACGGAGAGAAGAAGGTAAGCTGATGGTCCGAGGAGAGAGTGGACAGGGTACACGCACGCTTCGAAGCACTCAGGGCAGACAGTTTCGAACCTTGGGAAAGTAAACTTTGGTTTCCCTGCGAGCTTCTCGACGCGAGTAATATGAGAATGACTCTTGTTATGCTTGTCCCAGGCAGCCACGTCGCCAATGTCGCAGAGAAACATTTTTCTGGGAATCTGAAAGCAGTCCCTGCACATCCATTTAGGCTGGAAAGATGAAATTCATTTAGTCTCTGTCGAACCATGGGACAACGGGCGTTGGAGATGAGGATGTGAATGATGACTTACTGGTCCGCCGTAGGTTGGGACTTCGACGGGGGCGCGCCACCCAGGATGAGCGAAGGAAAGACGAGCTTGCTGAGATACAGTGGCCATTATCCCTGGCATAGACTTGCAAAAACAGTTGCAGCACGGTTTGCGATAGATATGTTCTTGTTGGTAGATGATGGTAGAGAAGAAAGATGTGGAGAGAAAGTGAGCGCGGACTGACCATTATATATGGCCACAGTTCCTTTGTCAGAGGTCAAAGAGCCCATTGACATCCGAATTAGTCAATGGCAGACAATGGATGGCCACTGATGGTTCTTTTGTTGTTTTGATGCCCATGGTCACGGGAACCATGAACCTTACTACCCAGTCATGACAACGCGTGCCGTCTTTGAAAGGACTTGCACAGTCAGAAGCGGAGTTGAAACCACTGTTGATCAGAAATTGTCTATGGGGAACGGGGATCTTAGGGCGAATATACGTACAAATACGACTTTAGAGTACATACCTTTGTATCTTGAAGCACATAAGTCGTAGCGGTTGACGAGGAGAACACAACCGAGAAGAAATGCGAATGCCAAGCTTTGCTTGCCGGGCGTTTCGTATGAAGTGTCAAGAACCGAGTTCCGCCACCGACAAGGACCCCTTTCCTCTCTACCACAATTAGCACAACGAGATATACACCATCCGATCTAGCATCCATAGCAGGATATCGCGGAGACCTGGTGCGAGCGCGAAGGTTTACTGTGCACGGTTGCATCAAGGCCTGTCGACCGCTGTCCGGGAGAAGTAAAGATAGGCTTTGAAGACGTTGTAGAAGACGTCCATAGAAGAGCAAGGATATCGTCGTATGCCGGCGACCATCTGAGCAAGTCTGAGCCGTTATAAACTTATGCTGCATCGATGAGGGGATAGTTTGAAGCCCGCAACGCCGTAGGGTATCCGGGTCCCGTTCCAATGGTTCCATAACCCTTCGGCGACAGTCGGGCGATGTTGACTCATCCTCGAGCTCGCGATGCGAAGTGCCGGTCGGGTGGTACGTAACGATTTGTTAGGAGCATCTTCATGTCGGTGAAATGTTCAATGAAAACTGCGCACATTCAAGCTCAAATCAGCATGTCTGTAGCCTCGACTTCTTCATATCCAGGACCTGCGCACTTCCAGCACAAACACCTCCAGGATTCGCTTGGAGTAAATCGAAAGACATATCGGACGACGATCATGAACAGCAGTGGACACGCAGCAGCCACGAGTAGAACGACGCGCGACGCGTCCGCCACGCGACCGTCTCCATCGCATGTCACGGGGTCTGTTTCTCGGCTCCTCATTGGCTAAGTCAAGGAATTCTGTTCTGAATTTGGACGAAATCGCTAAAAATAGCGCGGACTATGCCTGCATGTCTCGCCGGTCATCAGGATGTTGCAGTGCATCCGCCTCAGAGAAGGAGTTATATCTGATCCTGTACCAAGGTTGGCAAGCGCTATTCCTTCTTGACTTTCTCCCTCCACCTCCTCGTATAAAGAACTCGTCCAAACAACACCGCAGCTTCCTTCAGTGCCTTCAGTAACCATGTCCACTCCAATCCAGTCTGGCAGATCTACCCCTCTGCACTTCAGAGACGTCGTAAGTGGTCATCTCCCTCCATGGCATTGGCACGGCCATGGGCACCCGGAAGACCATCCTAAAACTCCTCATCGTCAAGATGATCATCACTTCCATACTATGGATCGCGCCAAGTTGATTGCTGAACATATACTGAGTATTATTTCCCAACAGGTTCACGATGTTATTAGACAATTCAAGAGCGAGAAGGACTCCGAGGCGCACAGGGTACGTGACAGCGTCGCGAGAAGGCTATGTTGCTAACTTTGATGCAAAGATCTTCCGTGAATCTGCCGGGCACAAAGCGAACAGTCTCATTCCACAGACGGTTAACCCTGTACGTATCGTACAATATTAAGTATCCAGGATAGTCGTGCTAAAGTATTATGACGTATACAGGAAGAGGAGACTGTCCCTGGTATTCAGCATCCGGGCAGCACGGGTGTAATCTACTGCTCGGACCGTGCTATGGCTAATGGCTTCTCATATGCTGCGGCACATGAGTGGGCCAACCTAGGACAGGGTGCACCCGAAGTTGGTAACATCCCAAATGCCCCCGCTCGTCCTACGTCGGTCGAGCTCCCTTTGGATTCGTTGGAGTACGCGCCAACTACTGGCGTCAAGAGTACGTGCCTGGCTATCTCCATGTCTATTAATATCAAATGCTGACGTTACTACCTTTAGAACTGAGAGAGGCTGTTGCGGATTACTACAATCGCACTTACCGTCAAGATAAAGACAGCCAGTATACGTTCGAGAACGTCTGTATCGTTCCCGGTGGACGTGCTGGTCTGTCTCGTGTTGCTGCTGTCGTTGGAGATGTTTACACGGTAAGGTTTCTTGTTCTCATTATATGGTTTCTCCTGCTTACCCTTTGCTACCAGTCGTATCAAATCCCGGACTACACAGCGTACGACCAGATGCTGTCTGCCTTCAAAAGACTCGTTCCAGTGCCCACCGCGTAAGTGCTTTACTGTACGATCAATATAAACATTTGTTCATGTACTATATAGCTTGGATTCTGAAGTGAGCGACCATCAGATGGAATGGCTGAAATCTTTGTTGATCCTTTGTCCAGACTGCCTATCGCATGGACCTCAAACAGCTGCGAGTAAGTTTACAACGAATCATCACCGTAACGCCGTACTGACTCCATTCATAGAAAGATATCAAAACGCAAGGCTTGGAAGTTATTCTGGCTTCCAATCCTCGTAACCCTACGGGTCAAGTCATTCAAGGCCAAGAACTGAAGGAACTAGTCGAAATGTCTCGCGAGACTAACACGACGCTGATTCTCGATGAAGTATGTTACATTCAAGATTGTGAGTTTCGCGGGTAAACTAACATTGACTCATTGAAAGTTCTACTCGTGGTACATATACCCCGAAAACGAGGAGGACTACGGCAAATCCATCTCATCCGCTTCTTACATCGGAGACGTCAACCAGGTAAGTGACAGGTCTTCCATGTCAAGTGGTCATATTTGACTGACACCTTCCTTCGTAGGATTCTGTCGTCATCGTCGATGGTTTGACAAAGGTATGTGATTCATTGTAAGCCGATCTGGGAGCATCTTCATGTGACGATTCATGATATGTAGAACTGGCGTCTTCCGGGCTGGCGTGTCTGCTGGGTCGTCGGACCCAAAAACCTCATCACAGCCCTCTCTCAATCTGGTTCATTCCTTGACGGGGGTGCCAACCATCCGTGAGTCCTTCGCCCTTTCTTGAGCGTGCTGAAGACCAACGCTTCGGATAGCCTTCAATTGGCTGCCATCCCTCTTCTCCAACCTAACCATGTGGAGCAAGAGCGTATCGCTCTTCAGAGGCATTTCAAGCAGAAGCGCGATCATGTTCTCAAGCGTCTTGAGGCAATGGGGTTGAAGGTCGAGGTTCCGCCTCAAGCGACCTTCTATATCTGGCTTAACCTCGAACACCTGCCCGAGCCTCTGAACAACGGTCTGGTAAGTTACCATGTTCCGCCCGTCTTCACAATTCGCTGATCACGCGATACACAACCATGCTGCGCTGCTGAATAACTAGACATTCTTCGAGGAACTTCTCAAGGAAAAGACCATCGTTATTCCTGGAATTTTCTTCGACATCAACCCCGCGCACCGTCGCAACCTCTTCAACTCTCCTTGCCACCACTTCGTTCGACTTTCGTTCGGTCCACCGATGGAGGATCTCGACAAGGGTTTGGATGCGATTCACAGGATATTGAGGAAGGCGAGAAAGGAGGGTACAAAGACCTTCGGTCATGGATATAAGAAGAGCGTGGATGCTACTGAGAGAGGTATGAGAACTCCGAGGTTTGTGTAAGATTGTTTTGAGTGGTGGAGGGTCGTCACATCCTAGTTAGTCAGTGCTCGGAAATATGGGACATTGTAAACGTTGGATTTGATTCCGGTAGCGGGATGTGTATTCAGTCACGATAATCATGCGTGTCGCTTCAATTCCGTGGGTTCCTTGCTTGTGTTCTTGTGCTGAAGCGGTATGAGGCTCCCAACGCTGTTTTCCCTCATGGAGCTCTTCATGGGCGCACGGTGTGCAGCTCATCTTTCATGTTCAAGCTATGACATTTGGAGGCGAAACCAAAGTTAAGGATCTCAAGTTGCTATTGAGGAGGCGATAGCGAGAGCTGGAATGTGAAGTCACAGTACACACTATCTGGCCGTCCTCGTCCTCGTACTCGCGACTGACCACACTACCACCATCACACTCCTACTCCAAACCAGCCCTGTACCGATACCGACCCATCCATGATCATAGCGCACCCAACTCCCCACATTCATCCGCAAGTCAAATTTTGACTATGAGAATTCGAGTGCGAATGTGACTGGCACTGACTGCCAGTGGGATCCGCAAAATCATATGGGACGCCCGTACCTGTCGACTCGTACTTGGTTGGCGTTGGGTCGGGCGACCACACCCGCAGGTTGGGCAGTCACACCTCCAGGTTGGGCGATCACTCCCCCAGATTGGGCAGTCATACCTCCAGATTGGGCAGCCGAACGCGCAGGGGCCTGAGATCGGGAAGCCGTGCTAGTAGTCCCAACTTGAGCTTGTGGCCGTTGGGCAGCCGTGTTAGTGGTCCCAGCCTGAGTTTGTGGCCGTTGAGCAACCGTGCTGGTAGTCCCAGCTTGATATTGGGGCTGTTGGGAAACCGTGTTTTGTCTAAATTTGGAAGACTTTGGGGGAACAACATTCTTCGGCGGGAAGTAAATCGGGTCAGACCTTCCGCGTTTGCTGAGAAATTCAGGCTGGGCGAGGTTCATACTGCCAAACCTGTCCGAGCTGAGGTCAAAGGACCTCTCGTGAATATCGGACACGGATGGAACGTATGATTCACGGGCATCTGGAAAAATTGATCTTGATAATTCAGTATCATAGTATCCATATCTGTATTATTGATATAAAATGATAAATAATAGATATAATCTTGATAAAACTATATCCCACTGATATAATGTCATACAGTTTATGTATATAATGATATCATTGTTATATCAATGCTATTATTTATATAATCTGATAAACTATAGATATAAAACTGATATGAAATGATACCTATGCAATTACAAGATTATACCTGCCATCTCTGACTTAGATCAGAGTCATCATTTGAGAGTGTATTGGTATCATCTAATAGAATATATTGAACAGATCGTGATAAAACTTCTACGATCACTATAATATAATTGCAAATCATATATTCTCCATAGAAATATAACATCATATCTGCATATTAAAACAAAGTGCCATATGTATGTCTATCTGTGAAACAGTTGACATAGAACTTAGTACATTTTTCTAGCACATTACCAGCAGTCCACTCTCGATTAAGTCGAGGTCCAAATTGTGGAATCAAGTGAACACTTCTGTGAATATTTACCAAAGGAATGACTGCAGTAAGTCTTTTACCTTCTCTCACTGCATGAGATACCCTATATAAGCCATGTACCTCATCTGGATCTCTGAATGGAGTGAACCATTCAACATATGCCAGATAAAGAGGTGATCTTCTATCCGCATTGAAGATCAATGGGATAGCTGCTCGCGGAAGAGAGAAGATAACTTTGACTTGAGCAACTCTATATCCTGTGAAATATATTCAATAGTTAGTTCATATGAAAACATATCTATAGTTCTCACCATTTGTCCCCACTATCTCTCCATTTCCAATGTTAACTAGCACTGTATCAAACCGTGGTGGAAGAATGTCTCCACGATAATTCTTCCGCTTTGGCCTAACATGAATGGCATCATAGCTGTCCAGAGAATTTTGATAATAAGGGAAGTCTGCTCTCCAGAATCTTGCTCGATGATAGACAGGAAGTCGAGTGAATGGGAGAACAAAATCACGTGCTTCTTGCAAAATAGCGAGATTACTGGCAGTAGGATTATTATGTTGCACAATGAAGCGACATAAGGCACCTCTGAAGTCAGCTGCATGATACTCCTGCTCCAACTGGGTTATTGGCACAGCTAGCAATGAAGGCCGTTTTGTCATCTTCAGAGGAGGCAGAGGTGGAGGTAGAGGATTGATATCAGCAAGTGGTGGACAGCCTGCTTGTCGCCATTGAATATAGTTGCCATGTCGGGCTATCTTCTCGTTTCTCTCTAGCCAGAGTGTCATCTGCGGAAATTCATCCTTCCAATGTGTTGCATCTGCTGCATCCTTTGCAACTTCAATATGAAGTCGTTCGAAGAATTGAGTATTGAAGTTATCGGTGGCACCAAACCGCTCAATGAGAAGGCGATAGTGGCGAGCAACAATGTGAAGTTTGGGAAGGTTCCAGGTATCGCGGATGTGAAGATCAACAAATATTGATTTGTTGTCATCGAAGCAATTCATTGCTTCCTCCATAGCATCCAGGGTTGCTGTATTGTGGATAGGATACTGTGCAAGATAGATAAAATCCAGCAGTGCTCGGACCGATCTGATCAAGCGAACAGGGGAGAGATGGTTGGGAAGGGGAAGATCCACAATAAGTCCAAGGAGAATTCGAGCAATATCAGCATGTTCTTGGCCAGTGAGTTTTGTAAGTGGAGTGATGCCTTTGACGAAGAATCGTATATGGTGGTTGGGAGGTAAACGCTGGCATCTGGCATCTATTTCTGCATGAGGATATGCAGATTTAATCCATGACACAAGGTGCTTGAGGATACCCTGATAAAGTTGATGAAGAGTATCTGGGGTAATAGATAGAAATATATCTGCCCCAGGTAAATCTGACCAGAATGGTTGATAGATAGGCTTGATACGAGCTTCCTTGCAGGCTTGGAGATACATCCGTGGAACTTCATCGGCAATGGCAAGAATATCACGTATGTGCTCCAGGTTACGAAGTTCTGCAGGATAGTCTGGATCACCCA
>MU275262.1:0-20988 GCA_022160315.1 Panus rudis PR-1116 ss-1
CTCAGTGGTTAAAGCGCTAGCTATATATGCTGGAGGTCCTGGGTTCGATTCCCAGTCAGGTCACTCTTTTCGCTCTGCCTTCCTTTAACATCACGGTGGTATCCGCGTGACCGGATCCAACATCCTCAATGACCGTCGTCGAATGAGGCACGTCGCCAGGAGCATCAGGCTCAGGCGACGGAGTACGCGAAGCAACCTGGCTATACAAGAGCCCAGGTATGACTTTGGAGCCAGTAAGGGTACTGGTGACCGACCTCTCAGATCGAGCGTCGTCGGCCATAGTATTAGTATTCACGACGGGTGAATTTGCAAACGCACTGGGTATAGTGTCGTCCTCGCTCATAGGTTGAGCGGACTGGGATCGACTGCGGAGGGGGTACCTTGACATAGTATATATCAAAGAAAAGCGGTGAGCAAAGTCGACCGCGGAGTTTTCGAGAGGTATGAACGTCCGATGGAGGTTCGAGATGATCAGTCTCGAGGGGACCCAGGGGACGGGGTTTTTGAGTGTTTGAGTTGAGAGCGCAAGAAGAGAGTTTTTATGAGTTAAGCAGAGAGGTATAAGTCAAGCAGAGGGGTTGTGCGAGAGGAGTGTGTCGATGTAGGAAGCAGAACAGTGCTGTCAAAAATATGTGACGATTGTGCGGCTTGGGAGTCACACTGGCATCACATGTTCTCACGAGAGACAGTTGTAAGTTCTGAATTCGAGAGAAGCTGTCGTACATCGAAAAATACAGAGGTCTTTTATAGGTTTTCTGAGGAGTCAAAAAGGATCGCACGACGAAGAAAAATAAGGCACGAAGAAAAGAGATTTTCTTGGTAAAGTGAATAACAGAAAACAAGACCGGTCTGGGGTTAAAGGGAAACTGTTGGAAAAAGAAAATAAATGAATATGGTAAGTCCGATCAGAGTCTAGGTGTAGCCACGTGCTACATGCAGGCACTCAATTCAATGCCCATGATGACCTGTTCTCAATCCGCCTTCGAGATACAGAGTCTCTGTCTGCACTCATCATCAAAGTGGATGATGTCATGCTCAGAATCAAGGGCCTTCGCCCCTCTAATTTTGACTTGACCAAGATGGATGATGAACTTGCTGTTATGGCCCCTATCAGGGCCCTACCTCTCGAGACCTATGAGGGATTTGTAACGTCTCTGCTGCTCCAGAAAGACTTCACAAAGGCCAGCATCCACACTGCCTTCAAGAACCGGGAGACTGCAAAGAAACCTTGAGGCTCAGAGGCTCCTTCCTCTGCATCAGACTCTGCTCTCAAAGCTGCTGCTCCTGCTTCAAAGTCAAACCCCACAGTCCTGAAGTGCGTCTTCTGTGACAAAAATAGTCACGATGTCTTGGTCTGTCGAGGCCTGGCATTTTACAAGAAGCAGCAGCAAGAGCAGAAGAAAGCGCAGGCTGCAGCAACAGAATCAGCTGGCAATGCAAGTGCTTACTCCTCTTCTCCCTCAAATCATGTTTCTGATGAATGGCTTATAGACTCAGGTGCTACATTGCATATGACGGACGCCCCACAAGCACTGGTTCGCATCCCTGCAGCCTCACAAAGTGCCTGTGAGGCTTGCAGACAAGTCTATAATCTATTCTGAAGGAAAGGGAGAAGTGCACTTTAAACCAACTAGATTTCCCAATGCTGTTGTCTCTGTCTCCGATGTACTCTATGTTCCCAACCTTAACTGTAATCTATTTGCTCCACTGCATCTCACTCAGCATCGTGGCTTTGAAGTGATCATTACCAAGGGAAGCATGGAATTCAAGAGGAATGGAGGTATACTTCTCACTGGCACAGTCAGTGATGACAATGTGGCTAAACTCAAGTCCCATCTGGCACACATATCTCGAGACAGGGTTGATCAGCTTCTGAGGGAAAAGCTTGTAGTCAATCTCAAGCTCAGTTCTGATATGCCTATGGATGACATATGCACCCCTTGCATCATGGGCAAGCAGCATCGCGATCTGTTCCCCAAGGAAGCTACAGATCGCAACTTGAAGCTTCAGACCTTGTAGTAACTGATGTTCACTCTGTATCCTACCCAACTGCCCAGGGCTATCGCTACTGGATCATCTATCTCGACCTGGCTACCTCATATGCATGGGTGGCAGTCATGAAGAGAAAGAGATGCCTTTCCTCTCTTTAAGGTGTACAAAGCCTGGGCAGAGGCACATTGGAACAGCAAAATTTGCACTCTCCGTGATGACAAAGGAGGCAAATAGATGTCCACTGAGATGGACACATACTGCAAGGCAGAAGGCATCCAGTGAGAGCACACTGTGCGAGCCAACCACAGCAAAATGGAGCTGCAGAAAGACTCACCCGGCTCTGGCAGAAGGTGTCACCTCAATGCTTGTAGAAGCCAATCTCCCTCCATCATTCTGGGGAGAAGCTCTCAGCACCTTTGTCTATGTCAGAAACCGGTGTCCAACAGCCTCCATTCCATCCAATGCATCAGGAAAAACCTCTTTTTCCCAATATAGCTAATCCAATGCAACTGAAAGCAAATGTAAGTTAAAAATGACTATTGATCAAATAGCTATCTAATTTTTAGATAACAATATCCCGATGTTTATAAACTTTGATGTATCAGATGAGGTCTGACTAGGTCAGCTCCAATTGGGCTAACTTTTGATAATTTTGAGTTCAAGTCTAGCTCAATAGAAATACAATGCTAATCTAACTCCAATCTAACTCCAACATGATTTGAATATTTTTGATATACTTTATACTTATGGATGTTGACACTAACTGACATCCAATGATGCTAAAAATATCTAATTGATGTCGCTATATGTATAACCTAGTGCCAATGCTTCTAAAGGGTATCTAGTCTCTGTGTAATAGAGAGCCGTCACAAAAATGCATAAGTCTCAGCTGTTTATGAGATGTGTCAGCAGAAATGGTATATATGGCATATTGCTTCAGAGATACTATATGGCCTGGTGGTCTAGTGGTTAGAGCTTTGCTTGACAGTGCAGTCTGGAGACCCTGGGTTCAATTCCTGATGGTGCCAGCAATGTTTTATTTTATTTTATGATTGTTTTTGTGTACTAAAATGATTTGTAATGATGCTCATTATTGATTGAATACTATTAATTTATATTGTGATGTCTTGTAACAAAGATCAATACAATTTTGAAATCAATCAAGGAATAGTACTGGAGGAAAATTGTAGTCATTTATAGACAATTTTCTCTAAATTGGCACTAATTGTATTCTCCAAATTAGAGAAATAAAGTCCAGAATTAGGGGGGTCTAGAATATTGGAGCCTATTGGAGAAAACCAAGACAAAAATGCCAATTATATCTCATTATATCTAAATTATGTACAATTGGCAAGGTTAGGAAAATGAGGTTTTTCCTGATGGTTGCAATCAATGTGGTACAACGAAGACAATGGTGTAACGTGTGTGTAGTGAGCAGGTGGCGAAATATGAAGAAATAATGGGGTGGCGGATGGATGGAAGTGGGATAGTGGAATCCTAGGGGGTTTTGAGTGGCTAGCCAGCCTGTTCTTCAGCCAATACAAGTATGCTACGTACTCTAGCCTATCCTACTTAATTCTAGCCTATCCTACCTATCTACTCTTTCGACTTTTTCTACTTAGCTAAACTACGGAGCTCACAGTCTGGTTCGCAATTGCCCTGAGGAGATGTCAACCCTGTTTTTAAGCAAGGGCCCTCTCCAGGTTGTCCAGGGAGGAGATTCGGCTCCTAATAGTGGCCCACTAAAGTGCACACTACCAAAAGTTCGTTCCAGGGTCTGGTAAGCTTCTACCTAGCCTCCAAGAGACACGAGCTCAAGTAGGAGGTTTAAGACAGTATCCTGTCGAAGTTAGCAAGCAAATGGACACTCTTGTTAGGAGCAGAGAGCGAACACAAGTCAAGCAGACTAGGGTTGAAGAGTTAGAGAAAAGAAGGGGGCCTCAAAGCGAAGGAATAGGGTGGAAAAGAACAATGCACACTAGAACAATAGAACTATAGACAATAGGCTAATTATAGGACAATAGACAATAGAATCCCATTGTGCTGACTAAGCACAATGGTGGTGCTTTATGCTGACTAAACACAATGACTGTCCTTTGTGCTGACTATCTATCATGTACCTAATATAGAAGACAATAGAGTTCCTTTGTTCTCCACAAACAATAACCTTTCTTTTGTTGATGCAGGCTATTATCCAACTTCAACAGATGGGTCTTCAGGATCAAGTACAATGCGGATGGGTCCATTGAGCGCTACAAAGCCAGACTTGTTACAAAGGGATTCAGCCAGAGATCTGGCCTGGAATACACCGAGACCTGGGCTTCAACACTCAAATGGGCTACCCTGCATACCATCCTGGCCATTGCTGCAATTGAAGATCTCGAGGTCGAGTCTATAGACTTCTCCACTGCATACCTGAATGGAGAGCTTGACAAAGAGGTCTACATGAAGCAGCCAGAGGGCTTCACAGAGCAGAATCCAGACTTGGTCCTTAAACTGGTCAAGGGACTCTATGGGCTGAAGCAAGCTGACAGACTCTGGTACAAGAAACTGGCTGCCACTCTGGTCGAGATGGGCTTCAGAATCTTGCGCTCAGACTCCAGTGTCTACATTCTGGAAAGGGATGGGGTGACCGTCATCATACCCGTCTTTGTGGATGATTGCACCCTAGTCTCCAAGTCAAAAGCTGCTATCCAGAAAATCAAGACTCAGCTCATGGAGAAGTTTAAACTCTGAGACCTTGGACCTACAGAGTTCCTACTAGGTGTGGCCATTACAAGGAACAGATCTGCTCGCACCCTGCATCTCTCTCAGAAGCAATACATCCTTGACATTCTCGAGAGATTCAGCATGACAGACTGCAAGCCTCTGTACACACCTATGGAGCCTGGCCTGAAACTCACATCTGAAATGTCACCCAAAACAGATGAGGAGAAGGAGGCCATGTGCTCTGTACCGTATATCAATGCGGTGGGAGCCCTGATGTACCTAGCTACAAGCACCAGGCCGGATATAGCCTATTCTGTTTCTGTACTCAGCAGATACAACTCTAATCCTGGCCCTGAGCACTGGAAAGCGGTCAAGCACCTGTTCAGATATCTCAAAGGCACTCTGGACTACTGCCTGACGTATGCACCAACAGCGTCTCCAGAGACCTTTGTCGCATACTCTGATGCTGACCATGGAGGAAATCCTGACAATGGAAAATCCACCAGTGCACATGTGCTCAAAGTGGGTACTGGAGCTGTCTCCTGGAGCTCTAAGCTGCAATCCATAGTTGCACTGTCCACTACAGAAGCAGAGTATGTCTCTGCTGTATTCTGTGGGCAGGAAATAGTCTGGATGCGAAATCTGCTGGGAGAGATGGGTTACAAACAACATGCACCATCCACTCTGAACATGAACAACCAGAGTGCAATTCAAGTTGCAAAGAACCCAGAACACCATGGCAGAATGAAGCACCTAGACTTGCGCTTCCACTGGCTCCGAGATGAAGTAGAAAAGGGTACCCTGGATATCAAGTATGTACCTACAGCTGAAATGGCTGCAGACATTCTCACGAAGCCTCTGCCAAAGCCCAAGGTGGATGAATGCTGCACCATGCTTGGACTGCAGAGACATGCCTGATCAGGTGGGAGTGTTAAAGTGTGTGTGTGATGGACAGCATGTCACTGAGCCACTGTTAAGCTTAGCCACTTGACATTATTAGGGTCAGCCACTCTGTGAGTGGCTCTTATCATGGTGGCTCATATCAGATCTTATTGTTCTCAATCTTATTCAATAGTCTCTCAGTGGCAAGTAACCACTGCTCCCTGTATTTAAGAACTTCATACCTATAGTGGCAATACATTCTGTTTTCCCCCTTCCCAAGTCGAGTTCTTGTGAGTCTAACAGACCCAACCGCGGTCACTGGAAGTATCAGATCGAGGTCACGTCCACTATCACTCGAGTCTCAAGCATCGTTCCCTATCCCTTTCCCCATTGTCTCTGCCTCATCCTCTGTGACTTGGCTATCTTCATCCATTGTCAGGACTAGACTCCCTCCTCTTGAACAGTTGGACGACAGTTCACTCGCTAGGACTATCCTTTAGATATTCCTGCCTTACCAGACTCAGAGTCTACACTGAGAACACAAATAAGTACAAATCCTAAGTACAGATAAATAACAATGCAACTCCAGGTTTCTCGCTCTCGGACATGGCCTGCTATGGCTATGGGGACAAGGGTTACACTATGGTAAATTGACCCAAGCTTGCCAAGTTGGTCTCACAAGGTAAGATCAAAAGGGATAAAATTGGCAAGTTCTTCATGTCAAATGGACGGTCAATCAGGAGAGGTCATTCTGAGCCTATTATTTAAGCTGTGTATGAAATGATGTTCAATGTGAGTGCAAACTTCATCAGCACTCTTCTTTCCTGGGACTCTGACAATTCCAACTCCGACTCAAACTTGGAAATTGATCCGAATCTATTATACTCTACTTGCAACATCAAGACACTCTCACACCTCTCATATGCTATCCAGAGATCTTCTTGTACCACAGAACAAACCTGCCTAGCAAGCTTGATGGCATTGTCATACTCCCTCCTGCCAATCAATGAGTCAAGATCAAGGGTAAGCAACGAGGAGTTAGAGCTGAGAAAGAATGTTCACTTATGGAAGAACAGGTTCCAATTGACACTCATGTACCTCAAAATAACCCCCATAACAACAATAATATTATGGAGGACATAATCCCTACCCCTGCCCAGGATGGCGCGGAGAAGGTGAGCGAGATTGAACCTCCAAATAAATAGAAGAAGGACTCACCACCCATAAAGAGACAGCTTAACCAATCAGCCGTATCTCAGAGAGTACAGCCTCTCGAAATTTTCAATGGTATACTTGCCACACTCGTCTCTTATTCAGTAGGTGAAGTAATAGGTTCTTCAAGAGATATCTATTATAATTTGAGCTCTATTCCAAAGTATAAGAAGGCTGACAATGATGATCAAGCTCAGACTCAGGGTACAGTGGTCACTGCACTCTTCGAGGAGAGCAAGGAGTTGTTGATTGAACTCTTGGTGAACTGCAACGGCAAGACCATCAAAGCCATCATTGATACCGGTTCTACTGTCAACATTATCAGCTCGGAACTCTATCACCAGTTCAACAACCTACTGATTGAATCCATGAATATCAAAGTCAAGACTGCAGACAACAGTCAGTCTCCGCTCTACAGCCTTGTACAAAAAGTCCCTGTCACCTATGGAAATATTCAGGCCTCGTTTGGACTCAGGCTTCGTCTGGCACGGTACGGGTACCTGCTCACCAAATTGGTGTTCCCACGGTTCCGTACGGTTTCGTCAGGTTTCGCCTCGCAGCAGCGTTACAATGCTCTTGTCACACCTCCATACTCGTTGTATATCACTTCCTACTCTACATAACTTAATTAAACACACTGCAGATCCATGGCTCGGAAGAAAAAGCCAATCGGGAAGAAAAGGCCACCCTCTTCTTGGTCTGTTGAAGATGACAGGGTCCTTGTGAATGTCCTTGTTGAAGCCAAGAACAACGGCCAGATGAGTGACAATGAATTCAAGCCCTCGGTGTATGAGAAGGCCCTGGGACTGCTCATAGATAGTCATATATCTACCTCCCTCCCTTCCTCGCAATCTCGCACTGCTTCTGCTACATCCATTGGTTCTTTGTCTTCTGCTTCACAGACTTCCAACTCCCCTCAGATTAAGAGCACACCCTCGAAAGGCACTTCTGCTAGTCATGGCTCGAAGGATAAGCGGAATCGTAAAGGTGCCTATCGCAGTTCCACCACTGAGGCTATGGTCATCATGGCAGATGCTGTGGAGAAGGTTGCTGTAGCATTGGAGAGCCCATCCTCCTCAGCAACTTCTGAGCTGCCTCCATCTCCGATTCGTTGTACAAAGGCCATTCGTGCTATTCGTGAAGATGCTTTGCTCACTCCTTGCCGTCGCCTCCGATTCATCTGTCATGTGCACAAGCCTGAGAACACTCACGTTGCTGATGCCTATTTGGCTCTTGCTGATGATGATGAGCTTCATGGAGGATACCTTGCAGAGGAGTTGAGTAAACTTGGCTAATTCCATTTCATTCAATTAGTTGCTAGTCAATTAATTTGTTTAACATCATATTACTATTCCTCATTTCCTTTGAGTATGTATGTAGTCCTCCCATATTGCTAATGCAATTTGATCCCTCCGTTTGTCAGCCATATTCTTCTCCGCTTCTGAGATGTGTGCTATATGAAGATCTTCCTCAACTGGTGGGACCATCTCTTTGAAGGGATCATAATCGTCATGACCTCCGTCATTGTCCAAGTCTTTGAGAGCATCTAGGTCAAGGCCAAGTGTGTCTGGAGCATGCATTCAAATGAATGTGAATACAACCCCTGTTGCACAGACAATCTTGGCTTAAGTTTTCAGATCAAACTCAGGTGCTTGAGTAGGCAGAGGATATTTGTGCTTGAGTGCTCCAAAAATTTGTTCGACAACATTTCGGAGTTTTGCATGTTGGAGGTTAAACAACTCCATATAATCTTGAGGTCTAATGGGGGATCAGTTCTGATTCCCTTATAACTATGTGTATACTTACTGTTGATGACCAGCTTGGGCCCATTCTTTGAGATGATATCTCACCTCACGATAAGGCACCAAACATGAGGCGCAAGATGGGAAGCCTGCATCTCTAAGAAGATAGGTACCTTCAGGTATGTATAGAGTCTGTGTGCATGCTTCCTCCCAGAGACGGCTATCTGCCACACTTCTCTCCCATCCTGCAAGAATATAGCTGAATTGCATATTAAATGTACAGCAAGCCAGAACATTCTGAGCCAGGAATCCTGTTGATATGGATGAGTTTCATCTATGAAATTGGAAGGAGTACAGAAATGACCTTTACGATTATGATGATGAGCGGCATCCTCCTCAGCACAAAATGCAGCAAAGTGTGTACCATCAACAGCTCCACGAGCATCCTTGAACCATGGATAGAACTTGGGATTCTTAGCGATTTCAGGTGGAACTATATCTGCTGGAGGATTATGGATGTATCGAGGATAGAATCCAGGCCCGACGAGTGCATCGAGAACATCATGAAAGGCACTAATAACAGATCATAAGTAAAGCACACTTATAGATGTAAGAAATATCAAACCAGCTGATGGAGTATGAACTTTCTTGAAACCGATTCCATGCATTACGGAAGCTTGCTTTGTTACGACACATATAGAGAAATATCCCCAACTTCTCCATGGCAGTTATTCCAGCGAAACCTCTATTACTCCGAAGCCCTCCAAACTGCACTAACAAACAACAACTTGTAGAAGCAGTGCTTGGGCATGCCCATCATATCGTAGAAAGAGATTGAATGACCATCAAGCAACTCTCGCATGTATCCAAACCCATCCAATCTTGAGGTATGCTGTCGACGTCGATGAGCACGTGGATTGAGAACAATGGTAGTGAGAATGCTTTGATCAGCAGCAGCCACTATAGTAGCCGCAGCAGCAACCTTACGTCTTTTTGCAGCATGTTGTTGTGCCACAGCATTCAAATCCACATGAGTCATGGCGGTGAGTACAGTACAAGTTCAAGTTGCGCAAGCATGGCAGCGCGCATAATTTCATAGGCATCCATATGTGACAAGTCTGTGACTACCGTGACCATAACAGTCACGAGTGCTGGTATCGGTACCGTATCGTACCATACCAGACGAAGCCCGAGTCCAAACGGGGCCTAACATAATGGCAAACTTTCATGTGAGTACTGCTTGCCCATTCAATGTACTTCTCAGATGATCATGGCGACATGGGAATAAGATCTCCATTGACAAATGAGAAACCAGTACATATCTTATCTTTTCAGATACCAGCTACTACGGTGACCGCACTTTCGAGTTATGAGTTCTGTGTTGGATGTTGCTTAGTCACGTGTCACAGAGTCGATCAGTGTGACTCAGGTAGCCAATATGAGTGCATAATTCCTTCAAGCATGAAGCACTCAAAGTAGTGCCATGTGAGGGTCACATGATCTGCCTTAGGGATGACTAGTAAGGTACATCCTGCTAGTACTGAACTAAGGCCTGATGGCTCAGTGGTTAAAGCGCTAGCTATATATGCTGGAGGTCCTGGGTTCGATTCCCAGTCAGGTCACTCTTTTCGCTCTGCCTTCCTTTAACATTCTGCCACCTCAAGTGCCCATGAACGAACATATTACGCACTGACGACAAATTTCATGCAAGTATTAGACTTACAAGAACTTGACTTGAAAAGGGGGAAAACAAAATAGATTGTCACTATAGGTACAAGGTTTTTAAATACAGGGAGCAGTGACTACTTGCCACTGAGAGACAATAAGATTAAAAACAATAAGATCTAATATAAGCCATCATGATAACAGCCACTCTGTGAGTGGCTGACCCTAATAATGTCAAGTGACTAACCACAGCAATGGCTCACTGCATAAGCCACTGATTAACCCTGATGATGTCAAGTGGCTAACCTTAGCAGTGGCTCAGTGACATGTTGTCTATCATACACACACTTTAACAGAATATTGTTGAAATTATTAATATATAATTTATCCATAATCACAAATATCTGATTATTTATTCTTTTCTCCTCTGACCTGTCAGACGATTGTTAATCATTTTCTCCATGTGATGTGGTACATTTTGACTGAAGATGAAAATGAAAGAACGAATATTGTAATCAATCAGTATTTGATGCAATTCAAAAGATATAGCTGATGAGTCTGACAGCACCCTGAATTGTGATTCATTATTGTTTTTGTTGCTAACTAGGGTTGGGAGAAAAGTCAATAAAGAGAAAGAATTGTTGATAGAAATTATTAGATGAATATAAATTATGATCTTTTTATTGTTCATTCGCATAATTTCTAATAAGTAGAAGTGCTCCTGATCGAAATGAATATAGTCATTCAGAAAAATTTGTTGATGCTACTGAGTAATATCATGAAGACGTTTTCTAATTAATATTTTGATCAGTATTCTTTAACATAAATTATCTATGTAAATGATTACATGTATCTCATTGGCTTATTTAAATCTGTATAAGGTTTTATTAAACTTAGCGATATATTTAATTTTATTTTCATAGCTAGAAGGCTGAACTATATATGTGTCTTTTCTGAATTCTTCATTGAGAAAAGTACTAACAATATTCATTTGATAAACTTCAAAATCTTCTATTGCAGCTAGGGCTAGTAAAATGTGAAAAGATTCAAAACACACAATAGGAGCAAAGATGACAAAAAATTTTGACTGAAGATCGAAGAAAATCCTTGCATGATCCAGCAAGCTTTATATTTGATTAATTTTCTGTTTGCATTGCATTTAATAACAAAAACTTATCAATATTTAATAGATTCAATTAAAAGAACAATTAATAAAAGTCATTATTTCTTAATTTAAAATTAATTTTATTCTTTATCTATGAAGCCTTTTCATAAAGGGTAGTCTGAACAAGATTGAACTTCTTTGAGTATCTAAAATTCATGAGAGTAATAGCAAAACAATGTGAGAAAAAAGTAAGAAAGTGAGAAACGAAAGAACAGCATAAAGGATGATAAGACAATAATGAAAATGCAATATATAATTTATTATCACAATTTTTGTAAAACAATGTAAAATAATCAAAGTCTTATAGATAGGCAGCACATAAAAATACAAATCTATATTCTATTATTTGAGAGCAAGTTAGAGTAAAAAAAGTATTTAAATTTAATAAAGAATAATTACAATGTAAGTCTACTTGTATAAAGGACAGAAAAAGGTGATTAAATCAATAATGTTAATAGTAAATTTAATAGTAGTCAAATAAAAGAATAAAAAATGTTAATCATATATGTAATTTATTAAATACTTTGTTAGCCTTATATTTTCATCAAAGTATAATACAAATTATGTAAGGTACCACAGGAATTACTCTTGCCATGCTTGCAGTGGTCCACCAACACAAGTATTAATCATATTCACATGTAAAGACTAAGCAACCATAGAGGATGTGGCAATCTGCAGAAACAGAAGAGTGAGGAACAAGATCATAGACATCAAGTTTCTTATTACCTTTGAGTTCTTCAAGAAAGGTGACAATTCAGAGATAGGCATTTGTGCAGCAAAGAGCTTTGTCAAGGGAATTAGAAGCATTAGATTGAGAGGCACTGATGAGAGTATTGAAAGAGGAAAATGCAAAGTTGAGCAAGGAAAATAGATGGGTCTTAAAGCAGACAAAAAGTTCAATATGAAGATAATCACTGATTTTGTGGAACTCCTAGATGACATGTTGAACAGCTATAATTTTGAGAATGTCTTCAGCTTCAGTTAGTCAGTTTAAAAAATATGAGACTAATCTGAATATCAGAGGATGGGTTGTACATTATCTGTTATGATTCCTGAGGTACAAAGGAAAATGTCTACCAAAAAAAAAAGGTGTTTTTGACTATAACCAGAATCTTCTGAACCATGAGAAACTCATTTGCATACAGTTATTTGTAGTCTGGTTTAAACCTCTACAAAAATATTGAAGTGTTAATTACTGCTAAATGTAGTAACTATATTAATTTGTAGAAATCTGCATATTGCTTATTTAGGCACCCATATTTAATGGAAATATGGAATTAGACATTTAACTTTCATTTGAAAAAGATATGATATAAATGCATTTATCAGCAACTATGCACATGTCAACTGAGAGATGAAAAGTCAAAAGTAAGCAAGTATTCTCAGTAACAATAAAAATATATTATGTCAGAATAGGATACTATATAAAGTAATTTCTCATAACTATACTATATTAGTGCTGTGAGAATCTAATAAGACTCTGAAAGGCCTAGCAGAGTGTCATATACCTATGAGCTCCATTTTTCAAGGCAAATCTAGTGGTGATCTCTGTTTTATGATACAATCTCATTGACAGTGATGATGGAAATCTGATTAATGAAAATAGTTAGCAAAATAGTTTTCTGAAAATATATAAACTCTCCTTGGTAAATTAACTATATTATATCAATCAAAGTGTATACTCATGCTAAATATATAGCAAGAATGATTCCTGAGATAATAGTGCTTACATCACCTACAATACTAGATTGTGAGTATTCTGTTCTTATTCTCAGCAGATCCTTTCGTAAGGGAGAAAATACAGTGGAAATGAGATCAGTCATTTATAAGACAATAGAAATTACAAGATAGTCACAATGCCAGTTGTAACTAAAATGGAGACTGACATTCTGAAACGTGAAGGTCTTCAGAAAACGGTGTATATCACTGAATTTGCCTTGAAAAATAGAGCTCATAGGCATATAACACTCACATAAGATTTCTGAAGCCTCCTTGAATTCCCATAGGTGAAGTTTGTTTTAAAAAACAAACTTCACTACTAGATTAACCTTGAAAAACAGAGCTCATAGGTATACAACACTTACATAAGATTTTTAAAGCCTTCTCAGGTTCTCATGGCACTAAGGCAGTATTGTGAAATTACCTTATATATTATATCCTTTAGATATACTGTACTGGATATGTTTTCAGAACATATTGAAATACCAAGCTCAAGGCAGTTAGAATGATATCAGAACTATTAAATATGGAGAATAGTCTATTTTAGGTATGTTTTTATAATAAATCAGTGCTTACATAGTCATGATAACAAGGGTTTTTTGACTTTTGATGGCCTGTCACAAGAAACCATATAACAAGGCCTTAGTCATAGTTAAAAATATTGAAAATAGCCTTAATTATTCAATATAAAAATGATTAAACATGATTACAAATAATATGTCTCAGAATTGATATCATCAAACTTAGAGCACTTACCGGGCACCTCTTCACTGACACATGTATTTCTACATTTAGTTGTATTTTGACTACAAAAGACTACAGCTGTTTATTGACCCCAATAAATATGCTATAAATTTTCTTTAGATCTTTGTTGCCTTTTGGCTTTTCCACAGTCATATCGCAAATTGTCTATGCACCAAAACCCTTATAATTTCCAGGATTTAGAAAAATGCTTCTCTTCATTCCTCAGGAACCATAATACCATAAGGACATTGGCAACATCCTCTGCAAGTTTCCACTGACATTCAGACAACTTGTACATCGACAGACCATTGGCAGGCAAGGCAGCAAGGAGTTGAATGGGATCGCAGAAGTACAGATGGGAATTGAGACAGTCATGGTCAGTGTTTCATTGTGTTGCAACACTGCTAGTGAGCATCTTGTTCTGCATATGGCACAGGTTCAGATCCACGCAAACATGCTACTTGAACTTGGCATGAAGGGTTGTGGAGTTATTGACATGATAAATGAGCCCAAAAACCTAGTACACTGTGAGGTATCATCAGCATTATCACAAATGTAATTCATGACAAGACATACCTTTGGAAACAGCTCAAGAGTCATCTTCTCCTTCGCAGGACTGACCATGATATCACGAGCAGCCATTCCTTGGTCCGTACATCTGGAACAACTGCTTTATCATGCCCTGCCTGATCAGTACTGATGAGTTCATCCTCCTCGTCAAGGTCCAAATGATCATTGTCTGAGTCTTCATTGTTAGAGATGGGGAAGCGTAAAACAACGACAACATGTTTCTCATGGCACTCATTGACTTGTCCCTGTTGCTCGTGTTTTGTTAAGTACGTTGTAGACTCTGAGTCTGGTACATCAGGAAAAACCTCATTTTCTCAATATAGCTAATCCAATGCAACTGATAGCAAATACAAGCTACAAATCACTATTGATCAAATCACTGTCTAATTTTCAGATAACAATATCCAAAAGGTTATGAACTTTGATGTGTCAGATGAGGTTTGACTAGGTCAGGTCCAATTGAACTAATATAAGCGACCTATGAGTGAGGTCGCTTCACTAATTCAGACTGAGCAGTAATAGGCACAAGATATCTTCATTGTGGTAATAAGAACTAAGGAGCAACATAATATAGTATACTACTCACCTTTGTTGCAGTAATAAGGACTAAGGAGCAACGAAGGGAGAAACACAAAGTTAAGTATGAATGTCTCAAAAGGGAAATGACTAAGCAATGTCAAGATAAATAAGGAAGGTTAGAAGGAAAGGTGGCCGGTACGGTTACACTTAACTTTGGATGATTTTCTAGTTTAAGTCTAGCTTAATAGAAATGCAATGCTAATCTAACTCCAATCTAACTCCAACATAATTTAAAGATTTTGATGTATTGTGTACTCATTGATGTTGATTGATGTTGACACTGACTGACATCCAATAATGCCAAAAATATCTGATTGATGTTATTATCTATATAACCTAGTGCTAATGCTCATAAAGGATATTTAGTCCCTGTGTGATAGAGAGCTATCAAAAAAATGCATAAGTCTCAGCTGTTTATGAGATGTGTCAACAGAGATGGTATATATGACCTATTGCTTCAGAGAAACTATATGGCCTGGTGGTCTAGTGGTTAGAGCTCTGCTTGACAGTGCAGTCTGGAGACCCTGGGTTCAATTTCTGATGGTGCCAGCAATATTCTATTTTATTTAATGATTGTTTTTGTGTACTAAAATGAATTGTTATGATGCTCATTATTGATTTGAATACTATTAATTTATATTGTGATATCTTGTAACAAAGATCAATACAATATTGAAATCAATCAAAGAATAGTACTGAAGGAGAATTGTAGTCATTTATAGATAATTCTCTCTAAATTGGCACTCATTATTTTCTCCAAATTAGAGAAATACACTCTAAAATTAGGGGGGCCTAGAATATTGAAGCTTTTTAGAGAAAACCAAGACAAAAATGCTAATTATGTCTCATCATATCTAAATTATCTACAATTGGCAAGATTAGGAAAATGAGGTTTTTCCTGATGGACTGGCCATTAAGGGGGACAGACGCAACCTTGGTAGCGGATATGTTGCCGCAGTGGATGGGCAGGGGGCACTGTGCTCCCGATCTCACCCGAAACCCACATTGCGGAAGGACCTTGCCAAGGGCTCTCATAGCTGATACCGAGAGAGCGGGCTGGGAAGTCACTGCCATCATTGGGGATTGGAGTCGGTTGTTGTGGGAGTCTGGGTCTCGTGAGAGACCTCGTGTCAACAAGCGTAAGCAGCAGCTGCTTTAACGGCCGCTATCATCTGCACTTGGGGACCACAGGAAGGTCCTTTGGACTGTTGGCGCAAGCCTACACCTACCAGTACCACCTTCTACCCATGGGCACCTAGTCCTTCCGTCTCACACCCAGCTGGGAGACGATGTCGCAAGCTTAATTGCCCACCAACAAGGGAAGGTCTTGTTGCATGTGTGTGTGCCCACAAGGGACGGTCGAGAAAAGTCGAGCACGTGCAGGATTGATCACGAGCCGGGAGGGCGGTTTGGCTATATCTAGTGTACATCAGGGGTAAACCCCGGGGTATTTTTTGTCAACCCTTACCCTACCCTCCACAAACCCCTACCCTCGGCCAGGGGTAAGGGTCCCCGCAGGGGTACAAAAGGGTCCAAGGGGTATGAAGGGTTCCCCATACCCTTGGTAGTTTATGCCATAAAAAACATATGATTGCACGTAAAATAGCTAGCTACTAAGTTAAATAATCTTATCCCATCCCACAGGATAATCTGCAGCTTTCTCTTCCCCCTCAATCTCCTTCTCTCGTGTCACAATGCTCACATCCGCATCAAGGATTAGCTCCATACCATCTTGTAGGCTCCAGTCATTCAGGCACAGAAGGGCTCGGACAGATTGTGCACTGAGACGGTTGCGCACATGCGATAGAAGAATTCGGCCCTTGCTAAAAGTCCGCTCAACATCAACTGAGGTTGCTAAGTGTCATATTGCATCAGTTTGAGCTCATGATGTTGTCAGAACAAAGAAAGACTCACGAGGAATACTAAGATAGGATAGCCCCATGCGAGAGAGATGGGGATACTCATGCCGCCGGCGATACCACCACCTCAACGGATTTTCGACCACTTCGAGAGGCTGGCTCTGCAAGATAGCGATCCAGCTCGTCATCTTGCAAGATTGATTTCTTGAGAGATTTTGCCCGTTCGGCTGTCATTTGATCGAAAATATTCACCGAATCCTACATCGAGATTCAGTCTAAGATAGCAAGATGCGCAACATATAGCACTCACCTTGGTCACAGAAGCCTGAGAGCTCGCAGTGCCGTTGTCTTTCTGAGTCTCTGCATCCGGGTCGCGTGCGATGTTAGCATTCTTGAATGTGTTGTCATATTGTTCACGAAGAAGTGTCTTCGCATCTTCGATCCATGCGTGTTCCCATCCGGCATTCTCAAAATAGTCGAACTTGTACTGCGGGTGTAAGACTTGAAGGAATGTTCTATTAGAATGATTCCATCAAGACAACCGGGAACTCACTCATTGCCACCCGGTAAGTTGCGGAATTATCGGTCATGTTGTAGTAGCGATTCATCATGCACTTGCCCAGATCACAAGCTGCATGGATACAGGGATGGAGGTTTCGATCTAGAGAGCGAGTGGTAAGTTGTTCGTCAATAATATCCATGGCGGGGATGACAGAGGCCAGAGAGCTATTATCGTGAGAGAAGAACTTCGTGGCATCGTAAAAGATCTGACAAGCATGTGTCAGTGTGTCGTAAAATCATCAACACGAGGCTCTCACCTTGAGAACATCTCGCAGCTGTGTGGCGATCTCCCACTCAAACTCATTCAGCTCACACTCTCGCACATCCATCCTTCGATCCCCTGTGAATGCATCCACAGCGACGCGATACTTCAGAGCGCAATTGAGCATCTTGAAGGTCGAGTTCCACCGTGTGGCCACATCTCGGGGCAACCTCTTCATCTCGAGTTTCAACGACAACAAGAGTCGCTCCCAGGACGGCAGCAACTTCGTAGACGAGTTGATAATCGCAAATGAAAGCTTGCGTATCTAGTAAATGGTGAGTTTCTTTAACTACATCAACTAATAGCTGATATTGCTGCGTGCCTTCGTGAGTACCAGCTTTACAGGGACCATCTGTTCTTGAAGAGTCTGGCGCTCTTCCTCCTCTAACTCCTCAAGCTCGTTCACCCACCCCTCTAAATTGTCATCATCCTCGTCCTCCTCGCTATCATCATCGGCCTCCTGCGCATCCTCAAGATCAAACCCTGTCGCCAAATCCTGAAGAGCCTTCTCGGCTGCCGAAAGGACTTCTTTGGCCTTATCCTTCTTGACATCGAAAGGACTCAAGACACTCTTTGCAGTCAAATTCACGGTGTGGTCAAAACATTTCACCTCATCAGGAAAAACCTCATTTTCCTAATCTTGCCAATTATACATAACTTAGATATAATGAGATATAATTAGCATTTTTGTCTTGATTTTCTCCAATAGACTCCAATATTCTAGACCCCCCTAATTCTGGACTTTATTTCTCTAATTTGGAGAATACAATTAGTGCCAATTTAGAAAAAATTGTCTATAAATGACTACAATTTTCCTCCAGTACTATTCCTTGATTGATTTCAATATTGTATTGATCTTTTTTACAAGACATCACAATATAAATTAATAGTATTCAATCAATAATAAGCATCATTACAAACCATTTTAGTACACAAAAACAATCATAAAATAAAATAAAATATTGCTGGCACCATCAGGAATTGAACCCAGGGTCTCCAGACTGCACTGTCAAGCAGAGCTCTAACCACTAGATCACCAGGCCATATAGTATCTCTGAAGCAATATGCCATATATACCATCTCTGTTGACACATCTCATAAACAACTGAGACTTATGCATTTTTTTAACGGCTTTCTATTACACAGAGACTAGATATCCTTTAGAAGCATTGGCACTAGGTTATACATATAGAGCATCATTGGATGTCAGTTAGTGTCAACATCCATAAGTATAAAGGACATCAAAAATATTCAAATCATGTTGAAGTTAGATTGGAGTTAGATTAACATTGCATTTCTATTGAGCTAGACTTGAACTCAAAATTATCAAAAGTTAGCCCAATTGGAGCTGACCTAGTCAGACCTCATCTGATACATCAAAGTTTATGAACATTGGGATATTGTTATCTGAAAATTAAATAGCTATTTGATCAATAGTCTTTTTTAATTTATATTTGCTTTTAGTTGCATTGGATTAACTATATTGGGAAAAAGAGGTTTTTCCTGATGCTGGTTATCCAGCCCCTCAAAATCCTCGAGCTGGTTACCCAAGATCTCCACCATCTTCGTGTTGTTGGTCGCGTTGTCACCGGTAAAGCCAAGAAGCTGTTATATCAAGGGTAAGTCACTTCTTTACACTCGTATTCATGGAGATACTGACCTTTGTTGTTATATTAAACTCTTCCATCACCTTTTGCATCACATTTGCGAGGTTCTGTCCGCTATGGGACACCGGGACCTCAACAACATCGAGAAGAAGGCGTAGCTTCTCTCTGTTGTGAGTGAGGTGGACGCTTATAGCGCAGAAAGCCCGATGATTGGGTGAGGTCCAACAATCTGCGGCAAAATTCAATTCCCCCTCATACCGCTGTTGTCATTGATTGGCGGTAAGTAAAATCAACACTTGAGGCTATTGACATGTATACTAACCACTAGTAGGTCCGAAACCCGTTTATGCGTGCGCGCGAAGACCTTTTTTATGTCGCGGCCGACTGTACTTGGTGCCGGTAGGCTGTAGTGCGGTCACCCGGTCTTCATCAACATTATGAAGGCTCGATCCTTCACGATGTTGAAGGGGCGGAAGTTTTCGGCCACCCAACGGACGATCCATGCTCTAATATGAGCGGTTATATGTAAATGTCATATTCGCTATAACCCTTGTCCGCTGGTACTTACCTTGTTTCCTCCTTAGTATGGCCTGTCGTTGAGAAGGTCACAACACCCTTTCCAACACGTGCAAATGCCTCGGTGATACTACCGTTCCGTTGGTAAGTACCCACTGCTGTACGAGCATCACTTGCTGACATCCCCTTCGTCATTTTCACAGCATCCTCTCCAAAGCACTTGACGGCGTGCTTCTGAAGGTTCGCCGTCGATGTGGAGTCATGCGTATCAAGAAAACGCAACACCTGCGTCTTGCACAATGCGCAGTTGAATCCGTGCGCGCGGCGGCCATCGCGTGAGACGATCTCCACCACAGGCTTAAAGAAGGCATATGTGGGCGAGGTCCACCCCTTTTGGAGGCGCTCTGTATGAGATAGGTGAGTGATAAGTCGTCTGAGTGGTAAAAAAATGTTGACGTACTTAGCTGTTCCTCAGGATCCTCCTCGACCTCCTTGCCTTCATCACTCGACACATTGATCACTTCGTCGGCATCGGGATGTGTATTCTCATCGTCATCCTCTTCGCTGACATGTGCGCGCCGTCTGTTAGTACTGTTCTTCTGCACTTCCGTGATCTCGTCGTTCTCATCATCGCTTTCAATAGCACGGCGCGGCTTTTTACTCGAGGTTGCCGGCTTCTTTGCAGAAGCAGTTCTCTTCTTGCCGGCCATCTGTAAAGGCTTGTATATTGTCAATATTAGCTATCACTTCACAGAAAAATCAGAAATGATACCTGAAGGGTGATGGGAAGTCTGGAAGTCTGTAAAAGAAGTTTTCGAAGCTGAGACTCACTTGGCGGATCTCGGAGATATCATATTCAACAAATGTAGACTAGCTGACATACAGAAAATGACCATTTTTGGACATTGGCATTATATAATCAGTCCTGACTACTATATATGACAACTGAGTGTCTGATGGCAGGCTACAATCTCAGTACGGTTGAGGGGTATACCTGAGGGTGCAAGGGTTGTACTACTGGTACCCCTACCCCTACCCTCATCAGGAAAAACCAACCAATCTCAATATAGTCAATATATCAGCCGTAGTCACGCAGTACCACCCCCCCCTTATACGAGCTATATAGCAGTCTGTCATTACTATATAGCAGCTACATAGTCAATATAGTTATGTGCAATGCTATATAGTAAATATAGTCATCAGC
>MU275262.1:21603-101219 GCA_022160315.1 Panus rudis PR-1116 ss-1
TACAAAGTCACCACTACAGCTATTTCAGATTTGGGATTTTCCTGATGCTATGCATACCCTACCCCCTACCCCCGGGGGTATACCCTACCCTTGACATACACTAGCTATATCTGGTGGTTCGGTGATGCCGAAGGGTGAAGCTGAGAGGGTTTTGTAACCTGAGCGTTTCAAAGTGGGTTGATTGGAGGCAGATGGTATTATTTAGTGTCCATGTACCCTCGTGTGTACGCGCACTCAAAATTTGGATCTCAAAAAAAAAAAAAAAGAAAGAAAGAAAGAAATACGAAGGAATCGATGTAAATTATTTATACAATTAAAATCAGAGGATTGAGGGAGAAAGTTGAAAAATATGCGGTGTTGCATTACTGGCGCCGTTGCATTACGGGGCCACTGATAGTAGGGGTCCTCAGCCAAACTGCCCCAGACGTTCGCTGCGGTGGTGGGGTGCGAGAGAACGGCTGGGCACGAGACCACCACTAAGTACAGTACCTTACGGTAGCGGAAATAAGTATACCACCACCTCCTATGAAAGGACTCATCAGACAAAATTCCGAGAATATGTTCTTCACTGAAGATACTGCGATATCTAACAGTATATGTTAGTATATGGATTCCTAGTGGAATATACTCGAGTATACAGTAAAAGCACCTCAAAGCTGCGAGCAAAATGCGC
Organism: Panus rudis PR-1116 ss-1; assembly: GCA_022160315.1. Classification (NCBI taxonomy): domain Eukaryota; kingdom Fungi; phylum Basidiomycota; class Agaricomycetes; order Polyporales; family Panaceae; genus Panus; species Panus rudis. Next base: position 22,277 of record MU275262.1, read on the forward strand.
TAAACTATTTGGCACTAACAAACTGTACGTACTACATAGGCCCATCTCAGCCGTTTGTACGCAAGGCTCGCACGCGGTCCAATATTGGTCAGCCTCAGGCTGCGCCCATCGAGTAAGTACACACCTTGGAGTCTACTGCTAATCTGATTCTGGAGGCGCATTGCTTCAACCAGAATCTTTTCATTGCTTTGCTGACAACCTCGTCAATGCCTACAGCCGTGCAAAATGGCTCGCTGCCACCGAAACCCGAGGCTTTCAAACGTGAGTCCATGGTCCGTTGAACGTTGGAAGTGACGTTGACGAAACGCCGCGCCCGTGCCCCGCTAAGTAGCATCCACCGGTTCACAGTTCACCACGTTCTACATCACTTGGTACATGGTGGTTGTAGGGTAGAAATGTTTGTGATGCTTGACAACATGATATGCATATGTCAGCCTTGAGAAGAAATACTTGATTATACTGAGATATATAGTATTATACTCACTCTCGCGAAGTATACTATCATATCTCGAGGAATTCGCGCATCAGTGACCCCAAAGGGCACTTTTTGTCCAATGAGGACACTCATAACCTCCTCCTCCTACCACCCGGAGCGCCCGCCCGCGATCTAAACATCGCTTTCGTACCTACCTTCAAAGATGGCCACTAATATTACTTTTCATCCTGGTATAGATGTCCTCTGCTCGATACGAGAATTGTGACGCTAATATGATTGTAGGCTCTGTGAGTAGCACCGAACGTGCCCAACTACTGCAACAGAAAGGTGCTACTATTTGGTTCACGGGCCTCAGTGCAAGTGGAAAGGTAAAATCTCCTCCTTGACCTTGGGTCCTGTCTTGTTTGACGTCGCGCAGTCCACCATCGCCTGTGCGCTGGAACAGCATCTTCTGCACTTACACAAGTTCTGTTACCGGCTGGATGGAGATAACATCAGGATGGGTCTGAACAAGGACCTTGGCTTTGATGAGCGATCGCGGAACGAAAACATTCGTAGGATAGGCGAGGTATGTTGGTAGACTTCTATTGAACGAAGTGTTGAACTGCTTTGCCAGGTATCGAAGCTCTTTGCAGATTCATGCTGTATCTGTTGCACTGCCTTCATATCTCCCTACCGCGCCGATCGTGCCACAGCTAGAGAGTTACACGAGAAAGCTGGCCTACCGTTCATCGAAGTATATGTTGACGCTCCTCTCTCAGTGGTGGAACAACGAGATCCCAAAGGGTTGTATAAACGAGCTCGAGCCGGAGAAATCAAGGGTGAGTCCTTGTACCTTGGTGTGATTGTGTCTGCCTTCATTTATTCTGAGTAGACTTTACTGGAATTTCCGCGCCTTATGAGGCACCTGAACATCCCGAGATTCATCTTAAAACGGACGAGCACGACGTCGTACAGTGTGTCAAAATTATCACGGATTATCTCTTGTCACACGGAATCATATAGACAATACATGTAGATAGAAATATAGATAGATCGAATCGCCAAATTAACATTGTATCCGTAGCGACCTCCTCAAGCCAATGTATCTATCGTTCACGCCGCTATCGCGATCCGATGGCTCCGTTAGCTGAATCTTTAGCTACCGTCCGAGTAGTCTGATCATCCGGCTCTTGCTCTTCTTGAATAACATTATGAGCCGTTTGCTCCAATGCTTGCGATAAACCGTGATCTAGTATGGCCAGCCATTGTGACAAAGTTTCCACGGTCTTGGCGAGATGTATATGTGTCTTGTCGTGTGACTGTGTCAGGGAATTGAAATCCAGTGGGGGAATGTATGGGCCGTTCAGTGGATTTGCCGGAATTACTTGTGAAGAAGGCACGCCATACGAGCGCGAGCGGAAGTGACTGCGTGAAGGGGATGGAACGGAATCGCCGAATGCATGACTCGGTAGAGAGGAAGTAGACTGTAAGGAGGAAGTAGACGAAGATGCAGACGGATTCATCAAGGGATGATGAGCATGTACGGGATCGGGTGGTGATGCTCGTCTGCTATGGCTTAGAAAAGGTGAGGGAGGTAACAAGTCGACCATACCCTGCTGATGCTCTGAGCTGACGGAGGTGATCTAGGGTTTACGTCAGTTTCATTGTTGCCGATTAGATTTAAACACATACTTTCAGCACGTCTTTGAGCCCTGGCGGCTGTTGTCGGACTGGTTCGTTAACGGTAGATGAGCCGACTGTCCGCTGAAGGTGAGGCGTTTCATCAAGAAGTGTAGATTTCAGCGAAGATTGAGCAGTGGATGGAGTCTGGGAACGTGGTAAAAGTTTCGAGGAGTCAAACTTTCCAGGGGACCATCGACTTTCGATTTGCGATGGTGGTGTAAACGACATGTCAGCAATGGGGTCTTTACCAACGCCAGCGCCCGAGTGTTGAGGAAACTGAAAGTCGACTGAAGTTGATTGAACACGTTCTTTGTGTTTCTGCAGCGGCGACCGAGAAGATTCAGCTGCAGTGCTCTTCGACCGTTTTCGGTTCAAGATGGGTCGACCGTGTTCCGCAGTTGAGTGGGGTTGTGGTAATGATGCTCCTTCGGCGATGTCTGAATCATCGGATAGTTTGGATATGTCTGCGTCAAGATCGGCCTCGGGGTCTCCGTCTGATTGGGGCTCTGTCGCGGAAGTTGCTTCACTTGCTTCCCGAGGCGAGTCGGCCTTTACCTGGGAGTCGGAAGAGAGGTCTATATCGCTGACAGGAGCACGAGGAGGAAACACAAAAGCAGGACGGCTATCGACCTCCACTCCGTCAAAGGACGCATCGGCCACTCTATGGCGAGGGCGAACGGTAGCAGGACTAAGAGACGGAAGCTGCTCCAATTGTACAGGAGGGAAACCCCCAGATTCACCATCTCCTTCCTCAAACAACATGCGAAGGGTAGGAGGGACTTTGGAGGTCGGAGGTCTGACAGTAGAGAACGCGCTGTCTGAGGAAGGGTCGATGAAGGATGATCGTCCGTCCGAAGTGGTCAGACGCGAACGGACTGTATCGAACTCCCAAGAGGAACGATTTTGAGAAAAGAGGCTGACTGAGCTGAACACACAGCATGAGCTCTTGAAAAAAAGGCGAGACGCGAACACCTACTCTGCGTTTTCCTCGTCCTCCCAGGGTAGAGAGCCCACCATGCTTGCCCGTGTTCCGCCATCTTTCACCCAGGCCTCGTACCGTGCGATGAGGTCCTTCAGAATAGAAACTAGCACCTTCATGCTGGACTTGATAAGTTTTGTTTTCAACAGCTCATCTGCGGATAGTCGCTAACACAGCAGGTGTTGAACGTACGAACTCGGATATGTATATGGACATAATCAAACATACTTCTTTGGCGGACTCTTTTAAACATTGAGCGACAAAATCTCGGAGTTCTTTGCTTCCTTCCCCTTCATTGAGACGCGGTGGTTTCATACGGGGAATCATTTGGAGGAGTTTCATCTGGTCAACAATGTGTGAATTCGGTACATTTCCCTTGATCATCTCGTAGATTACGATTCCAAGACTCCAAATGTCAGCCTTTGTATCGTATGCAGCACCATGGGCAACCTCGGGGGCCATCCAGTGAGGGGTTCCAATGAGAGTATTACGCTTACTCGTAGTCGTAACGAGTAGAGCGGAAACACCAAAGTCACAGATCATGACCCTTCCGGCGGCGGTAATTAGAATATTGGCGGCCTTGATGTCGCGGTGAATGATTGCAGACTTGTGGAGGTAGTTCAGACCAAGGAGAACCTCTCGAACGATAACCACCACATATTTCTCCTCGATAACTCCGTCCTTGCAAGCCTTCATGAGCGTGCGGACAGAGCCACCCTCGGCATACTCCATGGCGATCCACACGCGAGGACCGTCGAGGAAGCAACCATAGTATCTAGTGACGTTAGGCGCATCACGAAGCTGGGTTAGAAGGGCGACTTCTCTCTGGATGTCCCCTACATCGTCGTCCTCTGTGTCGAGATTTATAATTTTGAGGGCCACTACGTTTCCGGTAGGAATGTGGACACCCTTGTGCACCGAACCATACGCGCCCTTGCCAATGGTTTCCAGACGTTTGTAGAGCTGATGTACAGACTGCTGCGGCATTTTCTGGATAACTTTTCTTTGGGGCCGTTATGTTACAGAGAGACGAGGCTGAGACGAGGCACAGTTCAGGCCCAAGTAGGAAGTCAGGCTTCCAAGTACTTATATATGATCGACACGCGTCAGCAGCGCGGCGTAAGCGATCGAGTCAGCTATAGTGCTTTTCATTGCTTTTCGTTTACAAGCAATCCTTGAAGTCACAGAGCAACATGGATTTCGACGACTCACAAAGCAAGCTCGCTGCGCGAGAATTCCTCGCGGTCATTCTCGCTGGTTTCGGGAACGAGTATGTCTCCTTCTTCTACCAAGAATACACCCACTCAATCCGCACAGGCTCCTGCCGCTGACAGGAAACAACGGCGACGAGCCATGTCCAAAGGCCCTCCTTCCCATCGCAAACAAGCCCATGATTGACTATCCACTCACTTGGCTCGAGGCATCAGGCATCCGAGGTCTTACTCTTCCCCTCTTGCCTTTCTTGCACGCTCTCATCACCTCGTAGACGTCCTGCTCATCTGTCCTACTCTACATCGTGCTGCTCTATCCAACTACATCAATTCCGATTCCTCCGCGAGCTCATACCCCTCCCTCAGGATAGATCTTCAGCCGTACGATGAATCTGAGAATCTCAGCGTCGGCACCTGCCAAATACTCCGGCACTTTTCTCAACGAATTCAGCAAGATTTCCTCATAATGTCCTGCGACTATGTCCCCCCTCCCTCCCTCCCGCTTTCCACTATCCTGAACAAATTCAGAACAGAGACCACATATGACGGCGCTCTCGCTACAGCTCTCTTTTTCGAACAGAACCGACCAGACAAGAGCAGCAGCTCCGAAGAATGGGGAGCGGGTCCCGCCGCTGTTCCTGTCGTATGGGAAGAGCGCACCGGTACCCTGCTCCATGTGGAGACACCTGATGACATGGATCGCAACGAGGAGCATTTGGTCCTGAACATGAATCTTCTCCAAAAGTAAGGTATCATTGTGTAATTGACTTGTGGTCATATTCTCATGTCATGTCCAGATTCCCTCGGGCTAAACTATCAGCTAACCTGCAAGATGCGCACGTCTATGTGTGCCGCCGATCCGTGATAGATTTACTCAATGAAAAATCACGCCTGGAGTCTCTCCGAGAGGAGTTTATCCCCTGGCTTTGTACCCCACAGTATCATCCACAAAAACGGGCGAAATACGGTCACAGTAGGCATTCTATATGTTCTCCGTCTCCTGGTATTAACCACCCTCAGTTTTCGATTCCACGCACAACGCCCCTTCGCAGCGTTTAGCACTAGAGCACGGTACTCTATATGACGATTATCTTGGAACGTCCAACCGAATAGGAAATTCTGCCGCCTCCTCGCCCATCGAGGACGATAAACCAGTCGGGGGTCCGAGCTTGCGCGTCGGCGTCGTCGTTCATCGCGCAAGTGCAGGCTTCACAGCGCGAGCCAACAACCTTCCCTCGTATCTCGAATTGAATCGTCACGTAAGTGTTTGGTTCCGCGTTATCTTGACACAAGTTGTTACTGACTCTTCTACGAAATAGTTCCTTTCTCAGACTTCATACACGCTACCCACAGACCCCGAAAGTCGTAGCCTCATCGATCCAAAAGCCCAGATCTCGTCCGACTCCATGGTAGGACATACAACCAAGGTCGGCGAGCGGACGAGCATCAAGAAATCCGTCATCGGCAAGCATTGTGTCATTGGCAAGTCCGTGAAGATCAATGGATGTGTCGTACTGGATCATTGTACCATCGCTGACGGGTAAGCATTCTCTACGAGCCAGCCCGCTCATCGTTCAACAATCTACCATATAGCGCAAAACTTGAGGGTTGTATCCTGGGAACTGGCACAAATGTCGGTGCTAAGGCCGAGTTGGTTAAGTGTGTCACTCAAGCTGGGTACGAAGTTGAGGAAGGAGGTGAAGCAACACTCCACTCTTCACGGGATGATACTGACTAACTTGCTTGCAGGCAATTACAAACATGAACGACTGGATGTCTCAGACTGGACAGCAGCTCACGACTACTCAGAGGACGACAGCAGCGAGGAGGATTGAGACTGGACTGGAAGAAGGACAAAAAATGTACATACAGCTAATGGTCTTGATACATGTACTTGTGAACGACAAACAAACGCATGAACATGTTCAAGTAGTCCCACTGCGAGACGAATGCAGAAAGCGCGATGAAGAGAATGCGAGACGAATATAAAAGAGGATCAACGGTTCCTCGCCATTTGGTTGCCCAATCCTTGCGCGAATCGTGCTCCTCTGCCACCGCGTGCACCACCTGAGTGAAACATTCTCAGTAAGTGATCCAAAGGTTGTAAGAGAAGGCACCACTCACCCCGTGCACCACGGTTACGATCACCTCGTCTATTCCGTTCTTGAGTCTGCTCTCCCCGCTTGTCGCCCTTCGCATCACCACGGTCGTTCCACGAAGTTTGTTGACCCAACTTCTGATCAAGGGTCTTCTCGTTCTGCTCAAGCAGCGAGGCAACCTTGTCCGCCAGGACTTGCGACAACTGCTGCGACCTCGAAAGGTCAATGCGGTGGAAGATGACAACACCAGCGGATTGATCCAAAGACGCCGGCAACTCTTCGTTCCAAATCATCTTGGAGACAATCGATGTTACGGTGCGCAGAGGGAGGGAGAACGTCCGCGAAAGCAGAGATAGCGATAGCGTGCTGTAGTGTGGTGCATAAGTGAAGAGGTACGTCCGCAAACCCTCCTCTTGAATGCGCCTGGAAATATATATCAGTATCACGTGACATTCAGTACATGTAATTGACGAAAACTCACTTCGCAAGCATCTCCTTGACGGACGCAGCTTCGGGCATCAGACTCCAGATCTTGATGCTCTGAATGAGGTCGCGGCATTTCTCCCAGTCACCATCCTGCAGAGCCTTGCTGGCCTGCATGATATGATCCCTCGTACTCTCTGGAGGACCAGTGAAGATCTGCCGGTCAGCAAAGTCCATGAGTCGACGGAAGGATTTGGAAATCGTCTTCCGCCTCTGCTCCTCAGAATCAATGCTCGCCAGCAGAGGAATCTCCACCAACATGCTTGACACCAAGAACGCAGCTTCCAGTAGCTCAGTGTTGATGTGCATATGGAAGGGAAGTTGACGTTGACGCTCGGCCTTCTCCTGCTCGGGACTGAGAACCTGGTATCGTTGTTGATGGACACCCTGGGCAAGCAACTCCTTCACCCGCTGGGTGCCGCAAATGTCTTGAAGAGTGAGCTGAGCCTCCCTAATGAGGCCACATCGGAAAGCGCTCAAACCCAATTGAACGATGGTACGGTTGTACAGGATTTGAGTCGCAACGTCGGCGTTGAAGATTGACTCTTGCAAGTGAGACATCAGCAGCATGTCACGAGCGGTGTGATATTTGTTGTGGAGAGCATAGTGGTAAATGTGAGAAAGCATGGCGCGGGTACGGAGGAGAGAGTTGCTCGACTTGTACAAATAAGTGCAAAGCAGGTGTATGAGATTGGTAGTATCTTCCTCTGCGTTGAGAACGACAGAGGGCTTGATGTCAGCTGCTGCAACAGCGGCCTCCAGTGCACGTACAACCGCGTCGGGCTGGGGCAAGATATCAGTGTGAAGCTATTCAAATGAGGTGCACGCGCATTACCTTGGAGTATATGTGCTCGAGCCGCCTCATGATGACACGACCGAGGGGCTCCTCGTGCTTCAAGGTCTCGTAAAGAGCCTGAGAACGGCAGATAGTGCAGTAAAGACCCTTCTCGTCCTTGAGCCTGTCAACATATTCGGTACCGTGAGGATCAATATTTTGCAGACTCTTCGTGAACTCGTCGTCCAGCCGGTCTACAAAGCTGATGATGCTACCACGGATACGGACAATACCGTCCTTCTCGGTATCAGGAGAGCGCTCCGCCTGATCGTCGTACTCCTCGGTATCTTCCTGAATAGAGTAGGCAGGGTTTTGTGCGACGATAGACACGAGTTGGTCAACTTCGCGCTGCGCAGCAAGCCAGAGATCAACAGGCATATGCGAAGCTACTGATGAATTGTAGTCGAAGCGGCAGGAGACGAGGGCGAGCAAAACACGAATACGCTGGTATGTGGTGACGGCGACTTCCAAAAGCTTTTCAAGGATACGAATTTGCTCTGCACGGTCGGTGTTCTGCAGAATCTGTCAATATCAAAGTAGCTATCACAAAGGTAGGGGAGATCGCACCTTCTTTCCTCGGGCCTCCTGGACGAGTTGCAAGTGCTTGAATATAGACTCGGGAGTGAATTGCATGGCCTTTCCTCCTTTGCCAACAGTGGTAAATTCCTCATCTTCGTCTTCCTCCTCCTCTCCAGCGACCTTCTTTGCCTTCTTGGGCTTGGGCGCAGGTGGTGCCTCGGCAGTGGTTTGAGAAGAGTATTCCCTCTCGAAAGCCTCGGGGTCCTATGTGGGCGGCTTATTATTAGCGAAGGGCGGGGAGGAATGGTGTTGTTACGAACCGTCTGGAATTGCTTGACCTCATTCTCGTACTCCTTGAGGAGCTTCTTCACTTTTTGTTTCATAGCGGTCAATGCGCGGGCATTGCTCGCGTTCATCTTCTTCTTGGCCTCCTTCTCTTTCGCCACAGCTGTGTTGAGGGAGGTCTCGAGGCCAACAAGGGTGCGAATGAAGAAGGGAGGGACAGGCTCGGATACATTTTGCTGGCGCTGGACCATACGAACAAGTTTGTCGAATTCTACCCGACATTGTTAGACCGCTAACATTCAGGAATGACAGAGAGACAAACCGGTAGAAATGGCAACCCAGTCGTTGATCTTGAGAGCATTGTCTATCGACTTTCCACTGGCCTCCATCTCCTCCAACCGCTTATCTTTTGCACTTTTGACGACGCGCTTGACGTCTTCATCGCTATCTTCGTCCTCGGAGTCACTGACCAGAAAACGGGGTTTCTTCTTGGTTTCTTTTTGTTCCTCATCGGACATCTCGCTCTCCTCATCTGAGGAGTCTGAATCGGAGTCATCGCTGGAGTCTGCAGCAGACCGAAGGAAACGGGACATTGCGGGTTTCGCTGCGGGCTTGGGTGCCTCGTCCTCGGAGGACATGAGCTCCTCCTCAGAGGACTCGCTGTCGCTGTCGGAATCGCCGGCTTGCCTGAAGAATCGAGACATGATGGTGGGTGTTGTTTTGGAGAGAAACCGCGGGGGATTGTGCTAGACTATATGTATGCTGCCGACGGTCGGTCCCGCTGCGAGAATGCGCAGGATGTTTTTTTGACTCGAGGGAGGAATCCTGTGGGATGCAAGCTCTCCCTCAATGGCTCAACAAACTTTGTCGGCATCTCCCGCGGGCGCTCTTGAACGAGACGCCCACGGTCCTCCTTCGCGTCACGCGCGTCCATATATCACTGCCCACGGCGGGCGGACCTGGACACAGATCTTCTTGTGTACCCATTGACTTGAGTGTCAGGCTGTTCCAACTTATGTAGCACACACAATCCGCCGCGGTGCAGTCAGTACTATGTAGTAAATTGACACCTGTCCTCATTCTGTATTGGAATTTGGCGATCACGATAAATGTCCCAACTTGACAATGTCATAAGTATTGACATAGGTCAATATGTCAGAAAGTGACAGGCTCAGGCTGTCAGGTTAACATTTATCCCCGAAGTTTTGGTAATTGAATCAGTTGTCGACTCGACAAGCATCCAGGCTCTCCACAACCTGATCTACATGCTGCCAGTGCTGCCGATGCATGAAGAGAAGGTAAGTATGAAAGTACTACTGTGTTATTTGCCAATGACGACGTAGGATTGATTGACCTTGTGTCAACCTGGTGTAATACACGACTCCTCATGTGTGCAGACTCAACGCATAAACTTCTGTAGCTGAATTTGCCCTTTTTCACTTGGCTTGAGCACACGAAATACTAGGCGAAACAAATTCATTGCAATTAGATCTCAGAACTACATACAAACAAATGACAGTACTGCTGATACGACTACACTATGGAGATGCTGAAATGACTACACCATGCCTGAGATGAGTGAAAACCTATCTTCTATCGAAAATGCATAGGGCATTACTCCAAACAACTTACCAGGATCATTGAAACTGGCTTACCGTGGGACCACTGGCATGGCCGGCAGAAAAGTGTGGGCAGAAAATGAGATTTTGCGGGTGGGTGGGGGTCGAAGCATGTGGGGGACAGAGGAGTGAAGCGGGGGGCACGGGAGAGAGCAAGCAACGCATGCAGCCCTTATATACTGCAGATAGAGACCATAGCATCATCCTGACAAGGTTAAATGCGAATGAATCAGGTCGAGCCCAGGCCCTAGATCATCTTGCTGTACAGCAAGATACAGTACGACCGCTTGTCCTCAATGACATGTTGACAGTTCGTTCAAAGTTCGTTCATTCAAAACAATTTGCCCTTTTCAAGGAACGAAGGGCCAGTCACGTGCTAGTTCCCATAGAAGGCAGGTTGTTCAGACTGCTGCGGCATTTGCCGTTGGGGAATTTCTCAAGTGAGACCTGGACTACGAAGTGTCCAGGAATAGCTTAAGACTTAGCACTTCAAAGTTACTTGTCTCAACAAGATCGAGGAGAGAGTATCCCATTATTCCATGCTCCTGCTAATATACATTAGGGCGAATAAGACATAGACATAATTAGTGGTTCTTCTTGCGGTATTGCTCAGCGACGTATCTATGGCACAAGTCAGGATCAAACCCCAGAACACAGAAGCAACAAGACTACTCACCCTTCCCCGGTCCACAACGCAAGCAGCGACACTGTGATGGCCGAAACAGTCCGCCTGTCCCATCGAGGTGCATTCCAGTTCAGGTACGCAAAGTAGCCTAGGGTGCCGAGGATACCAGCGTTCACTTGAAACGGAATTCGAGTCAGTCCAACTCCCCTTCGGATGCGAACAGGGGACACGTACAGACACCAACAAGACCCCCGAGCACTCCCGGTCGCAGGATATGCTCCTTAGCAACCCTGTACAACGCTGCTCCCTCCTCCCTCGCTTTCCGCTCCTCCTCTTGACCAGCCGGAGTCTCGCGATACTTCTCTGCCAGGTATCCCTCCGCACCAAACAATGCCAGGGCACCTGCGACGGTCGAAGAAATCAAACGCTTGTCACGGCGGAGATGGGGTTGGGTATAGAAGGCATAGCCTGCTCCGGAGATCAGACCAACGTTCACTAGAGCAATGCGTTAGCCGGCTTCTACGAATACTCAGAGCGAATGACTTACCCAGGCCGAGCAAGCCACCGGCGATGGCAGGCCTGAAGAGGTAGTGCTTGGCGGTGTTCCATAGATACCATCCCTCCTCTTCTGCCTCGTGTGCATAGCGACGAGCTTTGTCTTTTGCTGTCTGCTTGCGTGACGATGGAGTCTCTGGCTCCTGGACAACTGGCCTATTTGCAGAGGTGACCGTCACAGGGTGCTCCGCAGCATCAGGTGCGACTACGTTGAGTTTTGCAGCATCGTCGATGATGTTGCTCGCAGACGGGGGCTCGGTCGTGAACAGCGCAGGGTCGGGGTGCGGCTACGATAAGTTCATTGTCAATGCGTGGTGGTAGTCCCCCGGGGACGCGTACATACCTGCTGAGCCTTGGGAGGCGCGTTGTGAGCTGCAACGTCGGCGTAGGACATGGTTGTCGTTGAGTATTAAGTTGTCGTGAAGTCAAGCGGGTGCAGCTCGCGTGCAAGCGAGGCTTTTGTAGGGAAGCGTAGGGTAGGGTATGACATCATTGACCCCCTGGGTCTGCACCAGAAGCCAGTCGTCATTCCTCGGCCGTCCCACACCGGCCTCCGCCGAACCTCGTCGTCATCAATAGGGTATCATATGCTAACGAACGGAAACCAAAACACAACGGACGAAAGAGAAAACAGAAAACAGAAAACGAGTGTTTACACATGTACAGTACTAGTTAGAACTTGAATTCCCGCGTATGCATGATTATAACCTTTAAAACACGTCCAATGAATGTGGGCAGTTGGCTGCGGTGTGTCCCCGCTCCTCGCAGTCTTCGCAGAACAAATCAGCATCAGCGGAGGACGCGCTCTTCCCCCCAAGGGGGACGTCCTCCTTCAACAGGTCACACGTAAAGATATCGTGGCCTGGCCTCTCGCAAATCTCGCACACCTCTTCGTTCGATCCGTGTTTAGTGGGCCGCGACAAATCCTCGCTAGACGAATCAACGGAAGAGCGACCAATATTTGAGTTCCGCGCGTCAGGAACACGTCCAGGGTCTTCAGTCGGTCCCTTGGATGACTTCTTCTGGCTGCGAGCCAGACGTTCCTGCAAGCGTTCCACCTCGCGTTCGAGCTCGTCCTGTGATGAAGCGTCAGCTCAAATATGACATAATGATGTCTTATGGCGTACCTCTCGGTAGATCTACGTTATGAATCAAGTCGCGATTAGGCATAATATCCATTAGAATGAGCACTTCACTCACCTTGGACTCGATCAAGGTCTCAAGCTCAGCGATCTCCTTGTTCAACTGGTGAATAGTCCGAGCACTCTTCATCTCTGCCTCAGACAACCGCTTGCGCAGTTGATCAAGCTCGCCCTATCCCCAGTTCCCTCAGCATACGTCCGCGTCGTTGAAGCAATGTGGACAAACGTACCTCATATTTCAGTTTAAGCTCACGGACAGTTTGCTGAAGAGCGGCCACGTCTTCGGGCAGACCAGACGCCGAGCCCTCCGCTGACAACGCTGCTTCTTCTCGGAGCAAGCTCTGCTCGACGTTGTCTTCCAAAGCTTTCATGTCCTATCGACGCCACAATGGTGAGGGCAAAAGAAACGTGTGGCGTTGAAGTTGCCTACCTCACGTAGCTGATCAGTTTCGGACAGCAACAGCTTATTCTCTTGCTCGAGCATCTTGCTACGCTGCAGGATCGCACTATTTTCCTTCTGCAACTCTTGTATGATGTGTCTATGTTCCTCGTCAGCAACGTTCGGTTCACCAACTCACATCCAACGTACTTGAGACCCTTGATCTCCTCCCGAGCACTATTGATATCATGCTTGGACGGAGATGCAGGTTTGTTCTCTTGCAAGCCGTTGACTGGAACCTCTCGATTGAGACGCTTGCGCAGAGTTTCCACTTCTGCATTCCTTTCCTCCAGTTGAAAGTGAAGGTCTGACAGAGTTTGGCGCTCTTCCTCCAAGGTTGCTTCGAGCTATCAATAGTTCGTCAGATAACCACGTAGAACGAATCTTAGAGAAAGTGATATATACCGCGACGCGTTCGGCTTTGACTTGCTCCAGTTCCTTCTCCAGAGCTGCTTGGTTGTCGCCAGAAGGAGTACGTTCTCGCTGCTCGGCAAGTTGCGACTTGAGCTGAGAAACTTCTTGCGCAAGCATTTGGGCACGGTCGGATTTAGCAGGGGTGCCGCCACTCGCCGCAACACCTTCCAAGTGCTATACTGTACGGTCAACAAACATGACAATGCACAAAATTGTGATGCACTTACAGCGATCTCTGTTCTCAGACCTTCAATCTCTGCTCTTGCGTTCTCGAGAGCAACAGTATTCTCCCTCAATGCTTCTTCGATCTCCTCTACCCGCTCGCGAGCCCTTTCCTCCGACTTCAGCAGTCTCTCTACCTCTTTGCGTGCATCAACAACTTCCTTACGCGCAGCATCTTCCCTCTCCTTGTAACGCTTCAACCTATCACGAACGGCGGCCTCCTCCTTCTCAGCCGTCGCACGTTGGTCTTCCAGGAGATCCTCCAATGTGCCGATCTTTTGCTGAAGATGCTGAACTTGGTCTCGGAGAGTTTCGTTGTCAATCTCTGCTGCTGAGGATGCTTGACGGGCGGCGGTACTGGGGGATTCAGCACGTGTTTGACTACGGAGCTGCTCCTCAAGGGAGGCGATGAGGTCTTCCATTTCGTATCGTCGGGTGTCAGCCAAACTGAGACGCTCCTCGTACAGAGCAATAGTTTCCTATGGGGCAATATCAGTATAAGATAGACGACAAAAACGCTGATGCATACCTGGCCAGCTCTCCGCAGCTCATCGACTTGGGATCCCAACTCCCTTCTTTCCTCCTCCAACTCAGCGTAAGCCTTCTGTACACGGGCCTCCAACAGAGCAATCTCCGCGTTCTTTGAGCTAATAAGAGCATCATTCTGACTCTGTTCGCCCTCCTTAGCCTCGATAAGCTGCTTCAACTGAGTAACAAGCGCCTCCTTGTCCTCGAGTTTAGACTGCGTATCACGAACGCGAGCCTCGCCTTCATTCTTCGCTTTCTCGATGTCCAGCGTTGCCTGTTGAACCAAACGCTCGAGGCCTTCAATGGTAGCGTCGCGTTCTTTTACCAGCCTTTCTGAAGTTCGTAGAGCAGCTTCGAGTTCTGCCACCCGAGCTTTCACTTTATCTCGTTCCTCAGAGACAAGCTCTACCCGTGAAGCAGCAGCAGATTCCGCGGCCTCCGCTGCACCCTTTAGCCGTTCATTCTCGTACTCTGCCGCTCCCAATCGCGCTTGTAATTGTTCCAGCTGGGCCTGCATCTCTGCATTGGCGGACGCAGAAGCGGGCGTAGGAGGAATAGACGCAGACGAACCCGGCCGAGATGTAGGTTCACGAGCGGAAGACATGAGTGCGGCAATTTTGTCTTGCAAAGCTCGGCCATTCAACTCGAGTTCAGAGATTGAACCGATCTCTGCCCCAGACCCCGCGACATTCTTGCTAATATTGTCGGAGACAGACCTACTAGATAGTGAGGGTGACGCGGGCGGAGGCATCGCAACCGCGCTAGGAATGCGGTTTTTCGGAGTGGGCATAGAAGGTCTACCTTTCGTCGGTGTACCTCCCGAGGGCATACCGACGCCGATACCAGTTGCACGGCCTGCCTTGGGTGTTTGGAACGGCGAGTTGGTCCCACGCGTAGGGGATGGAAGGGGCATATTTGTCGACGGGGATGTCAACCCAAAGAGCCTTGTAGGGCTAGCAGTACCTATCGACTTTCGCGTAGGGCTTGACGCACCAGTTGCTCGATTATTTAACTGCTTTGCGGTCATGCCTACATATTTCGATGCCCTTGAACCTGGGGTGATATTCGATACATCACTCGCCACAGTCCTGACAGGAGTTTTGGCGGCGTATGATATTCCAGTACGATTACGGGCAGAGGGTGTCACCGCGGGAGTCTTACGGCCAGTGGAGGCAGATGGCGTAACGCGACCATTGGCCAATGAAGGAGTCACGCGACCGTTCCCAAAAGAGGGAGTTACGCGACCGTTCGAAATGGATGGTGTTTTACGACCGTTGTTGACTCTGCCAGCAGATGACGAAGGGGTCACCCGGCCAGAGATGGAGGGCGTCGCCCTGCCACTCCGAGTGGAGGCGACAGATGATGGCCGGGAAAGGGGGACACCTACTGTAGGTGCAGAAAGCTTTGTGGTCGCCACAAAGACGCCGCAATACGGGGGACAAGTGAAATATTGCTTTCTGCGAATTGTCAGAGGAGGAAAGCATGCGGCGTGAGTAATATTTGTAGTATAGTAGACTTACCCAGCAACAGAACCATCATTCTTGCCTTTGCCGACGAACCCTCCAGACAGTTCGACGCCAGCCCAGAGGCCAGGTTTCCCATCTATGGTCCCGATGTAGCGAAGGATACCCTCAAAGCCTAGGGATTCGATACGGACATTATCACCAACCTCAAAATTTCTTCCCGCACGACTTGCGGATCGGGGGTATGCATCAGACGTCCTGCTCGGGGGACGTGCAACAGAGGATGAGAGGGCGGTATCGGAGGGTCGTGGTTGACCAACAGAGGATGAAGTAGACGCGACTGAGGGAGAACGACCGGCAACAGAGCGACGACCAGAAGTATAGGAGCTTGCTGAAAGCGAGGCAGAAAGAGATTCAGTTGAATAACGATGCTGAGATGGATCATTTGACTTGATGGCGTCTTGGAATGCTTTGGCGGCATACTCTTCGTCTGCTGCGGCCCGCGGGTGATACGTTGTGCTTGATGAACGCAGACGACCAGGCGTAGGGATTCCAGTGGACCTGCCAGGAGTAGGGATACCCGAAACACGACCTTTTCCGGGACCTGGTGTAGCCATGATTTGGAGGTGATCGGGATGGAGGAAGGAATGTAGGTGCAGCTAGCTGCTGCGGGTATCTGTATCGAAATTATAGGATGCGGGTTTTTCTGTGTTTCCCGCTCGGAAAAGTACCTCGATGTAAATAATGACAGCAGGAGAAACGGACTGCTCAGTCAGACTGAGACTGGAAGCTAGCACTTACACTGTTACACATTCAACTTCGTCCGTGATTTGCATCCAACTCAAACGGCGTCTACACTCGAAATTACCAAAAACGCGCAAGAACGTGACCCAGCCCGAGTGCTTGGCTAACGCCCATGATCAATGATCCACGACGCGTTCGCCTTTTCCAAGCCACCTCCATCACTATACTAGCACTGACAGTGGATTGGCCGACGTGATTGTAACAGTCGTATATATACTGACACCAGAACGTGCACTGTGTGCGCACTCTCAATAACCATCTTGACCCCACATTACTACTCACTGCTTGCGAGTACGCCAGTCAGGATGTCCAATGCACCGGATTCGCTAGGTATGTATCGTTGAGTAATCTCTTCCACATCCTCATTGACTACCGACTAGTGACATGGTAGGTACAAGTATTGTGAATCCATGTAGGTCATGGCTTTGACTCCCGTATGCCAGTCCCATCTGTGGTAGACAGGTTCCCGAGAACAGCATCAATGCTCACCTCGACAACGGTTGTAATGTGCTACCGTCTATGACGGCTCCTTCTTCGTTTTCATCGAAGGCGTCTGAAAATAAGACAAAGAAAGACTCTCAAATCCCCATAGCATCTATCTTCAATAAGCCGGCAGCACGTAATACTCCCACTACTCCTTCCTCTTCACAGGCAGTCGCAAGTTCATCGCGGAAGCCCATGTCCACATCAAAGAAACGACCAGCTCCGACACAGAGTGCCGAGAGTACTTTTCATGCGTCCTCAGGCCCATCGCAGAAACGTCCCAAAACGAGCATTGCAGCTAGGAAACAGGCTGCAGCTCCTCTGGCGGAAAGATTGAGACCACAGTCTCTTGATGAATTTGTTGGCCAACCCAATCTCACAGCTCCGAACTCACTCTTGATGACTATGATTCGTTCAGGCGCGACAGGTAGTATGATCCTATGGGGTCCTCCCGGGTAAGCAAATATCTTCGGTTTCATTGATCTGCTACGCGTATTGACTCATTTCGAAAGCTGCGGAAAGACGACACTTGCCCGGCTCCTTGCGAAGGAATCAAACGCAGTTTTCAAAGAACTCAGCGCAACAGATTCCAACATCGGCGAGGTTCGTGCTGTAGCCGAAGAAGCTAAGAATGTATTGAAACTCACCTCACGGTTTGTTCGACTTTGTCGCCTCTCGACACAACACTGACGGATACTAACCAGACGAACTATTCTTTTCCTGGATGAAGTACATCGTTTCAACAAGGCTCAACAAGTACGTCATGAGCGATGCCGTGTGTGAGATCTCCTTTGACATGTATGCCTAGGATATTTTCCTTTCGTACATAGAACAAGGAGTGATACAAGTGATTTTCGCAAAACATATGTTTTGATCGATTTTCTGACATGCTAATGAATGTAGCTTATAGGTGCAACTACTGAGAACCCGTCGTTTAAGCTTACTTCGGCCCTCATCAGTCGCTGTCGGTGAGTACAGCTGTCCTAGTCGACCTGTCGTGCCTGCCTTACGAATACATCTCCCCAGAGTCTTTGTATTGGAACGTCTTACAGACGACGATATCAAACAAATCATTGTGCAGGCTATTAGACGAGTCTCTGATAACCCACCCATCCAGCACACGGACGACGTATTCGAGATACCCTCATCACCTTTGCAACCCAGCCAGAATTTGCCCGCTGATTCCTCTCAATCCTCAACAGTCACCACTGCTTCACTGCCTGCCGACGTCTCAGCCCAATACCCGCAATGTACTCCGGAAGTCATTGCTACTATCGCATCCCTATCGAACGGAGACGCACGAACCGCGCTATCACTTCTTGAACTCGTGCTGCACGCATCTAAAGACTCGGATCCTGAGATGCTCCTACGACAGCTACGGCAATCCGTCTCAACGTCTTATGATCGTACTGGCGATGCGCGGTATGACATGATATCCGCGTTACACAAGTCGGTACGGGGAAGTCAAGGTAGCGCCGCTATGTATTGGCTGGCGCGTATGCTCAGTGTAGGCGAGGATCCGATGTATATCGCTCGACGGATGGTTGTCTGTGCAAGCGAGGACATTGGACTTGCAGATCCTCAGGCTTTACCCCTCGTATGTCTCGCTATCCTACACTTCCCCAGCGATGTATTCACAATACTTTGGTGTTAGGCTGTCGCCGCAATGCAAGCATGTCAAATGATTGGGATGCCTGAGTGCCGTATCAATCTCGCGCACATTGTTGCCTACCTCGCTGAAGCTCCGAAGTCTACTCGCGCTTATGAAGCTTATGCGAAGGCAGAAGAGCTTGCCAAGAAGAATCCTACCCTCCCTGTGCCTTTTGCTGTCCGGAATGCACCAACAACACTAATGAAGAACCTTGGATACTCAGAGGGCTACAAATATAATCCTGATTATAGGTGAGTTGTTTCTTGTTTTCTTTGCACAATTTATTAATTACTGGTATGACTATAGACATCCAGTCACAAATGAGTATCTTCCCTTGGAAATTGAGAATGCAAAACTATTGAGAGATGCTGATGATCTATCTGAGAAAGAATGGGATGAAGAGGCTTTGAAAGCATGGGAATTGAAGGAAAATAATGGTCAACCATGGAAGGGTAGGGATGAAATAAAAAGATAAATGTAAGGGAATGCCAACTACTTCCACATTCTTCCAGTGCAATTCTTGGACCCACATTTGCATGGGGTATATACTGCCCCATTCTGTTTCTTGGTTAACAACATTTTAATGTAGAGTAATCTAGTAGACTCACTCTGATATTTTCTTGAACAATATTTTCATCTATGTCTCCAAAGTAGGAGAAACATAGCTCTTCTCCAGGTTCAACATCCTTGCAGGTAAATATTGTAAGCAAAGGCTTCTCAATATTTGTCTCATTGATATAGCATGCTACAATTTTGCAGTTTGGATCACAGCTATGATTCTATAAAGCATGTTAACCATCATTATAAAATTGCTTGTGTCAAGAATACTAACCAGATAGCGAGTGAAATTTCCTGCATGATATGCATCAACACAATATTTTGTATCTTCCTTGTTGATCTCATTCAAGTGCCAGAAGTCAACATCAAACAGATAGGTCCTTCCAAACATATCATAGATCCTATAGAATTGTCAACAAATATATAAAAAAGAAATAACAATGTACTTAATACTTACATTCCCCTTTCATGTGCTTCATCTTCAGTGATGAACTCTCCAGAATAGACACCAATGAAAGTGTTTGCAGGAATATACTCCTCTCTTGCAAATATGCCTACTTTCTATCAGCAGAGAACTGACCAAGTTTAGAAAAAAAACTCACCCCATCCTTTGTCTCTTGTTTTCTGAATATTGATAGCAACCTGTCTGCCATGCTGAACAACCTAAGGTAACTAAGATGAGAAGAGTGATCATGAAACATTGAGCTAAAACATACCCTATTTCTGCAGCTGTCATCACAGCCACAGTACATATTGCACTCAACAATAGGATAATCCAGATCTCTGAGTTTGCCCTTATCATTGTACAGCAGACCCGGCGTGATCTGATTTCTCAGAAGGGCATTCTGACGAGCAACACAGGAGCAAGTCTTGGAATTAGGCTTGCAACTGCCAGCACAGTTGCATCCCTTGAGAGCACTGAAATCTGGCTTTTCAGCCTTCTCACTATGCCACAATTTGTTGGTATAGTGAAATTCCCAAGGGGGTGTGAGTTCATGGTCATCAGGGAGGTCATTGACAATGCGAATGGGCGGCGCAAGGGGTTCATCTTCCGCCGTATTATTGCTGATGACGGACTCGAAGATCTTCTGGACCGCCTTGGTCTGTCGCAGGCCAGGTGAGAGGCTATTGATTTCATCTTCAATCTCGTGCGGAAGGTTCTTGGCTAGCACAGCAAACTCTCCGAATTCGCTGACTATTTGTCGTTGGTCCCTGTCGAAGGTAAACACTTCGTGGCCAGCAGGACGCCTGATGTCAGCAAGGATAGCACCGATGCCCTCTACTGAGCTCTCACGGCTGTCCGAGTCTGCTGAATCCGGATATCTGCGAACACGTCTTGCGTCGAACTCGAGATGATCGGCGGGTTGCTCGGAGTGGGCTTGACTCGGGTATATCGAGCGTCGCAGCCGTCTGGAACGCCTTGGCGGACGAATATTTTCTTGCCCCTGTAAGAAATTGGTCATTCACGATCATGACACAACAAAGATCTCAACAAACCTCATCGTCTGACACGTCATTGCTGTACAATTGCGCAGCGACCTCTTGTTCTTCCCTTTCCGACGCTGAAGACATGTTTCCGGATGAGCTCATGGGCAAAGGAAGACTCATAACTGTGTTCTTGCATCGGCATCGCATTTACACTTAAAAATGTTGTACATACCAGACGAACGACCAACGTTGACGTTCATATGAACATCGTCATCGATTGGAGATGGCTTCGCGTTGTTGTTGTATGCTTGGGTGATAGCACCAGCAAGCGAGCTCATGGACGAGGCCGGTCGTTGACTGCTTAGTTGAGACGAGCGAGACTCATCGGCGCCGGACTCTTGCGGGGACCTACGAGGCTGACTCGGGCGACCGGAATCCTGTGAAGACCTGCGCGGTAGATTCTGACGAGCAGTTTCCACCGGTGACCTCCGAGGTAGACTACGATGACTGGATTCCAAGGAAGACTTGCGTGGCAGACTATGACGGTCGACGTCGGGAGATTGACTCGGAGTCGTTGACGCAGCTGATCCAGCAAGGGCAGACGGCTTGAATGACTTCCTAGGGAGAGAGAAGAAGCCACCGGGTCCCCCGTAGAGATGACCCACAACCTTTGATTCTCGCCGTGGCAGTTCTCGATGGTTTCCTACGAAAGTATTCAAGCGGTCAGACGAGGCATCACAAACGAGAGGACGACACTTACGCGGGGGTACAGACTTCTCTGCGCTATTCCTTGACGAAGGTTCCGACTGAGAGTCGTTCGCGATTGTCATTTCATCCATTCTCGGCACTATGGGGTCAACGGTAGGGCTCGCAAGAGAAGGGCCAACAGCAGCGACGACCTCTGCGTCCATCGCGATGGACTGGCCGGCATCGGCAGCGTCCACCGTCGAGCCAACTTCGGGTTGTTCCAGCGGTTCCGGAGAGACTGGCACAGGCGGGATAGAGGCGGGGCGGGGAGAAGGGATCGAGGGGGAGCGACGTACAACGTCATCCCTAGGAGGCGGACTCGACGGTGGACTGGGCTGCGGTCCTCCGTCATGGCCAGCGGCGCTGCCATTACTCGGGTCGACCGCCATTTCTACAGTAGCCATTAGCATGCATGTCAAATTTGACATTGACGAGCCCGTACCTTCTTCGCTATCGCTTATGACGATGGGGGCATCGGCATTAGCTCCTCGTTCCACTCCGGGCTCGTCTGCCTCCATAGATGCATCAGCCTCTGGCGAGCGAGGCGGGGATAAAACACCTGAAAAGTAAACAGATTCAATCAAACGGGTTACCCCTAACAGTCCAAACGACACGCACGGTTTACAGGCTGCAACGGCGAAGCACGACGCGCCGCGAGCTCGTCATCAGAAGAGATAAGATCAATAACTTCTGGCTTAGGGGGATCTTAAACAAGAGAATATTCATCAGAATAAACCACCAATAGCAAAACTTAAATAAAAACACTCTTACTTTTCTTTGCCTTTAACCTAGCGATCTGCCTCATCATCTCTCGCACGTTCGAAGGCAAGTCATCCCCCGAAGACTCCTCATCGACATAAAGCATTGGACCCCGCCCACTAGCACTAGCACTAGCACTTGCCGTCCCCGAGCCATTAGCACCACCACGACTAACAACCCGACTCGAACTCGCCGCATGTGAGCCAGACGAGCCCGATTCTCGAGACTTCCTCTGACTCGGAGCCGGTCTCGGTTGCGTCAACCCAGGCGGTCTCGGACCAGACCGCTTCCGAGCGTACGGCGGGAACTGTTGTCTCGATGACGACCCCTCGGAGGACGCAGCGGACCGTTCGCGAGTATACTCCGTCGGACGCCGCGCACCAGATGTCGGGCGAGCATTCAGAGACCCGAGACCTGAGAGCGACAATGGCTGCGTCGTTGCGGACACTGTAAGAGCGTCAGAATGAAAATCAATGCATATATCACAAAAATGGATGAAAATAATCCTACCTGCAGGCTCTTTACCCTTGTCTTGATCTACCCTGCTCCTCTTGACAGGAGCACTGGCGGAGGGAGCAGCAGGCCCGGAAGAGTCCCCAGTGGACACCCTCCGCCTCTTCTGCGTGAAGGAAACAGGGGGGACAGTCAATAGCTGGATCTCATCATCTGATGAGTCATCCAACATGTTCCTATTGGAACTGGGCATATTTTCCTCCTCAGATGAGGGGTCAACTGGGGTGGATGGCTCTGAAAAATACAATGTGTGTCAGTGAGTGGCTCAAGGACACCCAAGGGTGGGTTGGTTTCAAGAAAAAAGAATAGGAGAGAACATACCAGGGAGGACAGTCCAACCTGAGGGGTGCTGAACAGGTGCTTTAGTGGGATGGGAAGACATGGATACAACGTGTGTGGTCACGACACAAACAAGACAAACCTCAGCAGCTACCACCAGAAAGAGAAAACAATCTCTCTCTCAAGTATGGGACAGAGGTTCAAACAAGGTTCAGGAAACCAGTGGCTTCTCCTTTTAAGAGGGAAGGGGAGGGGAGAAAGGGCAGGGGCGCCTAATGACAAATGCAACCTTGTGTGCCATGTGGCCCTGGGCTTTGGCACAGATTTTTTGGGTCAGATGAACAGGAAAAATAGATCAGCTGGTCTTTTTTGTTTTCCTATCTTTTGATTCTGTGGCTGCCACTGGACTACAGTGCATCTGCCATTGTCAAGTTGTTCTTGTTGTAAAGAGTCAAGGCAATCAAGTTAGTTCCCTTGATCATGCAGAGAAGTACTTACACTCACCAGATGCAAAGCAACTCACCCGAAGTTCAAACTCTCACATCGACCGTGCCCGCCAGCCCGAACAAATCAACACCATATCATCCATTAATATAGAAATTCTCCAAGGCTCTAGGCCTTCCATCATCATTGCATCACATCATAACGATTAAAATACACACAAAAAACAGGAACAGGACAGGACGAAACTACCTCAAATTATGTAGTAGCAGCGTATGTACGTACGACGATATCTACACTAAGGGATGGTGGGTTGATGATGGATTTCAGTCTATGTAGCTATTGAGTTGGAACTGAGTTGGAGTGGAATGGAGAGATGGAGAGAGAGGGAGAGAGAGGGGAAAGAAAAATGAGCAGGAGAGATAGTAGGTAGTAATGCTATGATCAGTCAGTCAATGCACATTGTATGAATTGCAGGATGCGGAGTGGAATGCGAGAGGATAGAGATGCGTGAAAAGTGTCGAGTCAAAGCGCAAAGTGTCCCAGAATTCTATCAAACAACAAACAAACAGAAAACCCAAACCATACTCCCTCACCTCAACCTCATCATCTCCTCGTATCCTCCTGATCCCCAGATATCCGTCGACTATACCTCGGATCCGAATTCGTACTCGTATACATCGACACACGCGCACTCGGGTCCGTCGTCGACATCGGACTATCCGCATACACAGGTGTATACGAACTAGGCGGCCTCGAATGCTGGAATGACCACCGTCTCGGTAACGTCTCCCCCAACGTCGTCGTCGTAGTCGCAGAAGTCGCGGTCGGTTCATAACTCACCGCACTCATGGGACTCAGAATCGACGCGGTAGTAGGCGTATGCGATGGCGATGGGTTCGTCGGTCTCGTATAGAAATGGGAGGAAGAGGACGCAGGTGTGATGTATGTCTTCTCGTTCGTCTTGCTCCCTTTCTCGAGTGAGGACTGTGATCCAGACGAAGGCATACTAGAAAGTGACCTCGCACCCTCCTGTCTCCTCCCCAAACCCAAAGCACGACGGAAGAGCGCCCACAAACCAAGGTTAACAAGGACGTTAAAGAACATAACCACAACCGACACCGAAAAGATCACAGCGATCACAATCCCAATCGCCACACGCGGAATCGGGGCCAACCCGATCGACTCGGCGAACGCGATCGTCAAACCGGTGCAGACCAACCGCGTGAGGTTTAGGTAGCCCGAGAGGACATCCGATCCACGCGTAGGGTGTGGTTTGGCGATGATGAGGGAAACAAAGAGGAGGAACTCGATGACGAGGATGAGGATGGCTTGAATCATTCCATGGGCTTTGGCGAAGGCGGTGATGAGGGACTTTGCGAGTATGGCAACGAGGACGACGTAGACGTAGTACGCGCGAGGAGTCCTATAGGGTGCGGTGAGAGGTTCGACGGGTGACGGCCCACCACGTTCCTCCTCCAACTCACCCGCACGATACCTACGGAAATGCACAAAACAAGCATAACCCAAAGCGCCCAAGACCGCAATCAAGAGAATGACGGAAAAGAGGACAGAGACCCAAGAGTCTTTCAACGTCCACTGATAGAACGCAAACACGAGCACGGGCAAGAGAATGACGAGTACCATGCGCAGTCCCCAAGCCTGGGCGAACGCGGGATAAGCCGAGATGGCGGTGTCGAGTTTCTGCTCTCTGCGTCTACCCCATGATGTACGGGAGAGTCCAAGGAGGACAAGGTAGCCCAAACCAAGCGCTGCCAAGACGATGGCAAGGAGGATGAGGACGACAAAGAAGATGGTCATGAACGCATTGGCAGTCGCGATCCCGATGCTGTTGACGTAAATGGGCAAACCAGCTTGGAGGACATTCGCCGAGTCGGAGGTGACGGTCTGCACGTTGCCGCCGACGAGGAAGCTGGTGGCGGTAAACGTGCCGTTAGAGACATCCGCGCTGGTGTCGGCCGAAGACGCGTATTCCGCGGCGCGCGCAGAAAGCGAGAGTAGGGTCGGGGGATCGTTGTACGGACTAAGCCTCCGGTTGACAAGAGAAATCGCACTTCCACCAGAGCCATCGAACTGACCACCTGTATGTTGGCGCATTCTGTCAATTGACTGCTGCATAGAGGAAGTCGCCGACTGCGGGAACAACCCAAGTGCCCAGGAAAAGTTGGAGGTGTAGGCGCGGTATACGGAAGGATAGTTGAGACCCCATAGCCCGGTGACGGCGATTGTCTGAAACAGACTGATCACGTCCAAGAGTCGAACGGGCGCCAGGGAGGTTGGGATGAAGGACTGCGCAACTGCGGAGAGTAGGGCTAGGAGGGCCATGGCGCCGGTAGACCACTCGACGGCTTTTTGTCGCGTTGACCAGCCATTGGACAGGGTGGATTGGACACAAGCACGGACTTTGCCAGTGCCGACTTCGGTGAGAGTGAGCTGAGCAAAGGCTTCAAGGTCGGGAATCTTGTAAGCGATGCCCGGGATGAAACCGACGTCTACGCTCGAAGGGAGTGTTATAGAGTCTGCGCCGGTAAAGTTGTATGTGGGCAGAGGGCAGAGTGCGCCGTTGAGTAGGTTGCAGAGGTCGAGGCTGAGATTGAGAGGGCGCATGCCATAGACGTTGACGAGGAGGTTTGCGGTGACATTGATGTTGGGAAGCTGCCGGACAGTGAATAAATGTTTTTTATTGCGATCGGCGGGGTACTTACGACGGATGCTGCGGAGACGTTAAAGTTGACTGAACGATTGCTGGCGATGTATGCAATGTCGAACTGTTGGATGAGGAGGGACTCTGGGGGAGCGCAGTAGGATACGGAAGAGGTAACTGCGGGCGGAGGTCAGTCAAAGTGGGCAAGGTGGACAACGGGACGCACATAGAGACTCGTCGCGTGCGTGAACAGAGAGAAGGAAAGCGGCGAGGAGGGAAAGTCGCAGCCAGGCGACGGAGAAAAACATGAAGGGCAACTGGCAAACTCGCGGTGGCTTTGCGAGTATATAATGGTGAGTGGGCGGCCACGAGGACAAAGGGAGATGTGCGCACCAGAGCCTATTGTTGTTCTCGGGCGTGGCTGTGAGGAATAGTCTATAGATTTACGCGGAGGCGGAAGAGAGTGTGCGGGCAGGCCTCATTCTTATGTCCTGGCCGTTGGAGAACACGATGGAGAATGACTGCTATATGGTGGTGGCTCTGTGGCCGCTCTCCGTAAGCAGCCCGACGCGCGCGGCGTTGTCCTCCCACCCGCCCTTTTCCGCTCGGCGCCTCGGCTGTCCATCCGAAGCTCACTGGCATTTCTCTTTGATTTCTATGCTACAGAATAAAATACATTATTGTCTACAGCTTTCGCAGGTGGAAGCGGTCGACGACGATCTGCACGACGTCTCTCCACTCGGTCATCGCCCCAACACCTGTCTGCGCTCAGCCACAACACGCTGCAGACAAGACAATCACGCTCACCAACGTCCCCACACGCGAGGGTTTTCCCGATCGGGCCCACCACCTCGTACTTGACCACCTCCCGCACCACCCGCAGGTGCTCCCCCGTCAGCGGGTGCTCGTACATCAGCGTGTTCATCGCCGGGAATACATACGTCGGCGTCGTCGGCGCCAGTGCCCTCAGCACAGACGTCTTTCATTTCAATCCGTTAGCGTTAGTAAGTATGGCTATTAGTAAGTGCGACTGGCGGGCGCACAGCTAGGTTGTCGCATGCGCCGTGTGCAATCTTGGACAGCGTATTCGCAGAGCACGGCGCCACGAGCACGATATCCGCCCACCGCCGCAGCTCAATGTGCAGGATCGGGTCCCCCAGCTTGTACTCCTGTACACAGTCAGTCTCCCCGCATCACAACGAGTGTACCTGACATACGCTCCATTCGTCTTCGTCCTGCCATACCCGCGACCCCGCGGCCTGTATCTCTTGCACGTCAAAGAATACCTTCGAGGCTTTTGTAGCCACCACTTCCACCTTGACGTTCCGGTACTGCAATAGAATTTAATAGCCTCCCCAAAATATGTGAGCGGCGGGACCAACTGAGAGCAGTTCAGACACGATGAGCGGGGCTTTGATCGACGCGACGCTGCCGGTGGTGATCAGCAGCACATGAGTGAATCCCTCCACATGTTCCTCTTTGGCCACAAAGCGTCGCTTCATGAGGGGGACTTTGTATTCTGACGAAATAGAAGCAAAGAGTAAGCGCAATTGAAGCGCAAAAGTGACTTCGCGCGCAGACGCCGGCGGGCGCACCCGGTGCGGCAAAGGCCGAAAGTGCCCATGTCACCGTCGCGCTTTGCACTCTGAGCACCGTCTTCGTCCTCGTCGTCCGCAACGTCCCTCTCTCCCTTCCAAAATGTTGCTCTCCTCCTCCCGCACCGCGCTCGCACAGGCAGGCCTCGGGCGCCGCCTCGCCAGCAGTCTCGCATTGAAATACTCCAACGCCGTCTTCTCCGCCGCCCTCGCCAAATCTCCCCAAGTCCTCAACAAAGTCCAATCCGAGCTCAACTCCATCTCCTCCTCCATCAAACAAAGCCCCGAAGTCAAAACGTTCTTCTCAAACCCGACGTTGTCCCTCCAGGACAGACTCGCAGGTCTGAACGAGGTCTTTGCAAAGGTGGAGGGGACAGCGGGTGCGAAGAAGGAACCGGTGTCCGAGATCACCAAGAATCTCTTTACCGTCCTTTCGGAGAATGGGAGATTGGCAGAGGCGGAGGGTGTCATTGAGGGATTCAACGAGTTGGTTTCTAACTACAAGGGAGAGCTCACCGTCACCATCACTTCTGCTGCTCCCCTCCCCAAAGACATCCAGACTCGCCTCGAAGCCACCCTTAAGCAGTCCCAGACTGCCCAGAAGGCAAAGTCTCTCAAGGTGGCTAACAAGGTATGCAATTGGACGTCGTCGTATCAACGTACATGTTCTCATTCGCGCGAAGGTCAACCCCTCGATCTTGGGTGGAATCGTCGTGGACTTTGGTGACAAGACCATCGATCTCAGCGTCGCGTCCCGCGTAAACAAGCTCAACAGCCTCCTCTCGCGTATGTCCCCCTCCGTCCCCTCTCCCTCCTTCACCTATCTAACCTGTCTTCCCCTCTCTACAGAATCTGTATAATGCTTTACAGTCGTTGCTGGCACGTTCGGGCTTGTCGAGGCACCTCATCCCCTCATTCGATGAGACGTAGATACAATACACACATAAATTTATTGTCCACACCACGTCTAAATGGGATGCTTCATGAGCGATCAACAACGAACAACAAATGGAGAGCAGCATAAATGAAATAGATGGTGTTCAAAGTCTAAAGCAAATCAACTATACCACGTCTAGAAGAGATCACAGCAACCACTTTACTCTCCATATCCAATATGTCGCCTCCCACAGTCGCCACCAAGTCGTGACCACCATTCGCGCCTTGAGTCTCTACCTCGACTCCGAGGAGTTTCTCCAGATCTGTCGAAGCTAATGATATGGCTTTGGTTTTTGAGATTTGTCCCCCTGCTTCGATGGCAGCCTGACAAGCACAAGTACGCGTCGGGGTTAGCTCTAGGTGTGAGAGCGCGTGAGGTGATTGAATGGGAATGGGGGGACGTACCCAGCCGAGGTCGAACCGCGTGTTACGCGCAGACCATGCTTCCTCAATCCCAATACCGACCGTGACGTTATGCTTCAACAACGTCAACAACGAGCTCTCCTGCGTCAACGGCGGTCCCGGCAATCTAAAATCACCAAAACACACATCCATAAACCTTCAACCCAAAAAAACGTCAACAAATCAAGAAACCACTCACATCCTCCTCCTCTCCCAAACAGTAGGGAAAGGCCTCGAAGGAACTTGTACGACCCCTACATTCGCTTCTGCCAATTCCTTAGCGAGGAGGTGAGCTTCGAGTGCACCGCTGATGGTTAGTTTGAGTTTGGACCCGTGGGTTTGTTCGATTTCTTTCTTGAGGAGGACGAGAGTGGCGATGATGTCTGCGCTGTCTGCGTCGATTACTAGTGTCGTCTCTCCCTAGGTCGCAAGAACAAAATCAGCCACGTAAATAACGCAACACCTTGTCAAATGGTGAATAGTGAAATGGAGACATACCAAAGCAACACTCCTAAACCACCTCCCCACCTCCCCCTCCACCTCCCTCGGACTCCCCACCAACAACCTCCTCAACGCCGCGATCTGCATACTCACGCTCGGGGTCTTCCCAAAATGCCTAACAGAAACATGTACGGCATTCACCTCTTGAATGATTGCTCCCGGAGTGAGTTTGGATGGGGCGCCGGTGGAGAAGGTGGTGCTGAGACCTGAGAAGAGGTGTCGGTGGGTGGGTGCGACTATACCGGTTGTGACGCCTGAACGGTAAGCCAGCCTACACGACTTTAGTCAAAAACCGATACAGAATTCGCGAAACAGACAGAGGAAGGGAAGAGACCCACAAAGCATTCCTCCCACCAAACTGTAACCCATCCACAGCCCTAACGATCGCCCCATCCCCACCAACCACCTTCGGCACCTTACTCACAAGCGGATCCAACACCCTCCCATCATTCGTCGACGCCTCCGACTCAATCTCTTCCAACCCAAGTGGAGCTCCATACGTCGTAAGCCCGGGACCTACACTTCCCCCTTTCAAATCGACCACTGTTGTGTTAGGGTGGGAGAGGAGGTTGCGGGAGGAGAGGCAGGTATAGGGTGTTCCGGAACAGGTTATGGAACCGGAGTTGACGATGACGAGGCCGTAGTCTGCGATTGAGTCGGCGTGGAAGCTTTCGTGGATATCGTGGGCTTCACGGGTGAATACGCTTTTCACGTTCGTGAAGACTACGATTCCTGTCTTGCTTTCCTCCGGTTCGAGCGGTGGCAGACCTTCGTATTTCACCTGCACATCGAGGAGTCAAATTCCAGCCTAGGGAGAAAATTAAATAATTGCGATAATGGACATACCGCATCCTCAGCTTCCTTGTCGAAATTCGGGACCTTGGGCGTATCTTGGAACGACTTTGGCTTTTCGACGACGTGCGGGTTCTCAAGCTGCGGTATACCATCAATGAAGACCTGGGTTGGTGTCGCTCCTAATGCAAGGGGATGACTATCCCAGATGACAAGGTCTAGTACCGTCATAAGTCATTGTCACCATCCGTTAATTAGCCATCTTCGATAACTCCGAAAGACCGGAAAGACGTACCCGCATCCCATCCTGAACAGTCATACAAACGCATGAGCAACTTCAACGATGAAACATAAAACACGGGTACGAACCTTCCTTGATATATCCAATGCGATGACCCATACCCATCACCTCAGCCGGTGTACTAGTGACAGCGGCAATTGCCAAATTCTCGGGAAGACCGTATACATATGCTTGTTGAGCTTCGTAAAGCAGGTGACGTGAGTCGAGTACTGGGTGGTCGCTCTACGAATTAGATGTGGAATTGTAGATTGTTGTTAGTTTCGAGCTTTAATTGATTGTCATTAAGGAGTTCACCTTCATGACGACTTGAAGTCCGTGTTTTGCTAGCACGCGAGGAGCGAACTCGGAGCCGCGGTAAGCCTCCCGTTTGTATCTGATAAAGATGTCAACAGACTCCTTCGTTCTTGCACCATAAAGACTCACCGAGCGTTGGTGGCAAACATGGCCACCGCAGGAGGATGGTCTGTGGCTGGTGATTAGCTTGGCAATAATTGGATATTTTTGAGAGCCCACCGTATGCTTTATTCAATGTATCCGGCACCTGTTACACGCTCAGTCAGTGCAACCATATAGTCATGACCACTTAACACCTACCAGATACGCTTCATGTGCATGGTGGAAGGCAGCAATAGGGAATTGGAACTCGTTAGAGAGCTTAACAGATAGCGAGCACATTTAGAACAACCGTTGCATCACTGAACAAAAACAGACATACCCGAACAATGTCATCCAAGTCGACAGTCTCATAACAATGCACCTGGACCTTCACACGTCCACGCAAAACATCAACCAGAGCCTCCCACTGAAGGTCTTCCGGGAAAGCACTATCAGTCAAAGTCGACCAATCCCCGTTCAAGACGTTCTGGCAGTACTGGTCCTGAGATGCTTTGATCTCTCTTGCTTTGTTGTAACTGGTGGATTTATGTCAGATATACGATGAAGTTGATTGGGAAGATAGAGGGCCGTACGCTTCGCGGAATCCCCAGATCGTGTCCATACGAGTGAATCCATAGACTCCGCCTGTGCTTCTGGTCAGCGAGATCCAAAACTGCTACTGGACCGGATACATACTCGGATTCTCGCCTGTATTGTGTCGAGTAAGTAGATGAGCAACTACACCTCCATACTGTGACACAAATACACACCACATGCATGTCTACAACACGTCCGTCAGCAACTATAGATTTCTACGATAACATGGCGCTCACTTCATCTGACGCCACCTAGGCCGGTCGATGTCTTCAGGGAAAGACGAATTGATCTGATACGGAGGTTCGAGAAGCATAGAACTCGGCGACCGTTCCGACGTAGAACGCAACTTGATGGTAAAGCCCTGTCCGCCTACAAGTCACAACATCACTACACTTCACAAGCCCGAACACAAGCAATGTCACAAACCAATGGCATTTGCCGATCCTGGGAGCACGAGAGCTGTGGTGACGCCGCCAGAGATTGAGAGGGGAAAAGAGTCGTCATGTGTGTTCAAGCCATCTAAGGCTCTGAGCCAAGGTTGAACTGGTCCCTTGAGGGAATTATCGTCAATGGCACCGTTGAGTTCCGGACTAGGGGAGTCACCCAAATGTGAATGGACGTCCACAATGCTAGGATACAACGAAATGAGAGGTAGTAAATCACTAACTTCGATCGATAGTTCATACCCAGGAGTCACCCAAGCACCCTTCACGTCAATGACGACTAACTCGTCTCTGAGATCCTTGAGTTGTCCATTCCGTACCTTACCAATACCCTTGATGATACCCTTATCAAGCAAGACGTCGGCATCGATAACCTCAGTACCATTCGCATCTCCAGTCCAAATCTTAGCGTTCTTTAGGAGCACCGGCTTCGTTCCGGGAACAAACCTGTCCGACTGAGTACGTTTGTGAAAGTCAGGCGCAGGTCCAGGCGTTGCAGTGAGAGAACGGCAGCGAGCGAGAGACGCAGCTGCATGTGGAGGTAGCCGCGCGACTCGGTATGCGTCCCAAGTGCGCCAGCCTTGGTAGTAAGCTAAAGCGACGAGGACAAGCAGAACATATCCAGTGAGCACTAGACGAAGGTTTAGTTTGTGTCTTCGGAGGCCATCCGAACGCGATTCTGTTGTGTCAAGAAGACTCTTGACCATGGTGGTAGAACGCAACTGAGCCTTGGGGCTATGTGTTACCCGTACCGCGTCAGCAGCTCGCCAAACGGTGCGTGGTGGACGTACACAGAGAATGCCCAAAGTGGCCCAAAGTCGCGTGCTACCAACCGTCGACACGGTGTGAAATGACGCTGCGCTGCAAATGCGCGTACGTAAAGCTGATGACAAGCCCACATTCCAACTCCGCGACGCACTGTGGGTGCGCGTTGAGCCAAACGCCCGGTCACAAACTTACAAGAGCATCTGTTTTCGTTCGCGATTCCGTTGTTCAGAATCCGTCGCAAGGTATAAAGCGGAGTCGCAGCTACTGACAACCTCGCCTACAGGATGTCTGGGGAGTCCTCCATGATTGTGGACCAACAGCCCAACGGGGTAGCCGAGTCCACCATGCAACCTGAAGATACACAGCCGAGTGAGCTGTCTGGTCCCAGGTTTGCACGGTACAACGTCGGCTATGTCTACGACCCTCGGATGATGCTGCACAATTGTGTTCGGGGCCATTCCGAGGATCCCCAGCGCATCTCGCGTATATTTGATGCCCTCAAGGCAGACGGGTGCCTCTCTCAAATGGTTCGCCTCCCGATTCGGGAAGTAGCACGCGAGGAAGCATTGCTTGTCCACAGCGAAGCGCTCTGGGACAAGGTCATGGCCGTAAGCTGTAAGGACCTAAATCATGCGCTATTCCTCTGAGCACTGATTTTAACACCATGTAGCTATGACTGAACAGGATATTGCAGACTCCGAAGCATACTACGAGGAGCTGTCTCTCTATGTGCATCCCAACACACCTTTGGCGGCGCGGTTGAGTTGCGGCGGTGTCATCGAAGCTGCACTGGCTGTAGCTCGCGGCACGGTCAAAAAGTCTTTCGCGATTGTCCGTCCTCCAGGTCACCATGCTGAACCCGATGAACACATGGGCTTCTGTTTTTTCAACAATGTCTCTGTTGCCACTAAAGTAGTACAACAGCTGACACCAATTCGGAAAATATTAATTCTTGATTGGTAGGAATATGCCCCTCTAATTCACCAGTTCGGCTACTGACTTACTCGTTAGGGATGTTCACCACGGTGAATATTACTGAGCCTACTTAACCAACTTAACTAACATGACATCAAAGGTAACGGAACTCAACGTGCATTCTACGATGACCCATCGGTGTTATATATATCTCTTCATCGTTATGACGGCGGTCAATTCTACCCGAACGGCCCCTTTGGTAGTATGACTTCCTGCGGCGAAGGAAAAGGCGTTGGATAGTACGTCAGTGAGACCTAGACGAATGTGCATTCCTTACAGATTCCTCTCCAGCTCCGTCAACATTCCGTGGCCCACATATGGTATGGGCGATGCGGATTACCTGTATGCCTTCCAGACCATTGTTATGCCCATTGCCTTGGAATTTGCCCCGGAATTGGTCATCAGTAAGCTTTGATCATACGCATTCGCTCACTGTCTTATATTGTCCTAGTTTCGTCCGGTTTCGATGCTGCCGATGGAGACGAGCTCGGCGAGTGCCATGTCAGCCCAGCAGGATATGCGCACATGACTCATATGCTGTCAAGCCTTGCCAACGGGAAACTCGTGGTAGCTCTCGAGGTAACGCTTCTGCTTTAACAGCTAGTACTTACCATCTGATATCAGATGTATAGGGAGGATACAATCTTGACGCAATATCTGCATCAGCCTTGGCCGTCACAAAGATCATTCTAGGCGACGCACCTCCCCTACTTCCTCCGATGATTGCATCGGAAGTCGCTACAGAAACGATTTGGGAAGTAGCAATGACACAGAGCAAGTTCTGGAAGAACGTCAACCCCAAGGCTTGCGACCCACGCGAAAGTGCGTACAATCATTTACGCGAATAAACCCCAGTCTAATAGCATTTTCATGTACAGAGGAAGACGATAACATTACATGGTCGATACCGGGTAAGTTGTCACTGACAAAACAAATCGGTTCTAATTACTGAAGAAATCACAGAGCTACTCAAAGCTCACCGACAAGACTTTCTCTACCGTAACCATGGTATGCTCCAAATCCCCTTCAGCGCAGACGGTATGGAAGAATGCTTCGGAGCACAAGCGGCCTGCACGTACGTAGGTCTTTGCACCCTGACCCGATCGCAAACTCATGATTATTAGACCGGATATTATGGAGAACCCGGTTTTGGTCATCCTCGTTCATGAGTTGTAAGATATCATCTTTACCTCCTGACCTTTCCCACACCGACGAATCATGATAGCGGCAACCTTCGCGTGGAACTGGACTCTGCGGCAACGTGCGACTTGAAGCTGGAACATTCGTACTTGGTATTTCCCTTGCTCACTAATGCTGCGATTTGTAGCTCACCAGTCTCGGTAGATCGACTTCTCAAAAGACCTTATTCAAAGAGTGCAAACTTCGGGGCATGCTCTTTTGGATATCAACGTCTTCCCTAAACCAGTGATTCCAAAGAAGGTACGCACTTTGCTACAACATGCATCTCGCTTTCTCTGAGCTTGTGGACATCTCTAGCGCGGAGGCAAGAAGGTTGAATACCACGCTGCAGACGTCTTAACCTACATATGGGACAACTATGTATCGTGCGTTCTCTAGTAGCATTTGACATGGTGCCCATACTTACTCAGAGTCCTCAGGATTGTATCTCCTCGGAAAGTCGTATTAGTCGGTCATGGACCAGGTTGCGAAGCTATCATGAATCTCCTTACCGAACGAAGCAAGTAATTTCACCCCCTTCCTGATTTGTTTTTCTGACTAGCGCCGCAGCCGTCAGTGTCATGAAGTTGGCCATTGGTGTGATCCAAATCGTCGGTAACCAGACAGTACCTATGACACCACGAGATGCTCCAGAAATTCGGACGTGGTATAGGAAGGTCAGTTAACCAGTCGTCTTCTGTATTCCGACGTAGCTCAAAATTCTCGGACTCAGCATTCACTTGTGATTGTTCCAAATACACACCGCATATTCACGGACCAGAAGGTGGTCGCGCGACACGGCAGTATAATGAGCATACGTGAGTGTCAGCGTGATTACTTCTGGCACTCTGGCTAATAGTTTCCTTCAGCTCAAACGAAGCCAATCAAGCTCATCCACGAAGCCCTCCCCACCATCTACGAAACTATCGACCGATTGCTCGCAAGCAAAAAGGACAAGCAACAGCAGTAGCTATAGCGAGCAACTTCCCGTAATGATGCAGCTGATGACCTTGACAAGACACGCACGAGCGATATCGTATTCTTTGGGCTACATGTTTGTACTCGATCTATCTATTTTAGATTATATCCACCAGTCCTCTGCTAGGTGATATCACCGCAATCACCTTACTGCTGAATTCCGTTAAATCTCCTCCCTGAGTGGCTACTAAATCTCCTAGATCGGTATCTTCCAGCCCTAGCAATTTCTCCAGGTTCGTGCTGGCTAATGCCAACGCCTCGCTCTTGGAAAGCTGGCTATCAAGAGCAAGCTACATAGTGACATGATAAGACCACGAGACTCGCACAACCAGTCAAGTAGTCACCACTCACCCAACCAACGTCGAACCGGGCATTTCTGGCTCCCCAAGCATCCTTAACGCCGATCGCTACCGTCACATTATGAGCCAACAAGGCTGAGACCGTGTTTGTCTCAGTTAGTGAAAGCCCTGGCAATCTGCAGAACGAAGTGAGACGTCAAACGAAAACGAGAGCGAAAAAGCTGTATACATACGCTCGCTTGTTTTCCCAAGGGTTGGGGAACGGTCGAACAGGATATAGGATGACACCTATGTTGGCTGCTCCAAGTTCCTTTGCGACTAGGTGAGATTCCAATGCGCCGGTAACTGTGACCTGAATCGAATGTTTCGCTATAGCTTCGACCTCCTTCTTTAGTTCAATGACAGAAGCGATGGCGTCTGCGTTCGCCACGTTGACGACCAACGGTACAGTACCCTGTACAATCATGAGCAAGTTCAACTACAGCTGACTAGTATCCTACTTACATTGACAACTTTCTCAAACCAATTGCCCAACTCGCCAGTCGCACGGCCGAGCAACAGGTTTCGTAGAGCAGTGATCTGTGTACTCACGCTCGGAACACCGAGATGATGTATACCGACATGGACAGCTACGATGTCCTTCACAACCGCTCCTTTCTTGAGCTTATGCTCCGCACCGGTCGAGAACGCTACGCCCAGACCGGATAGGAACGCGGATGTCTTCGGCGCTGTAACCGCAGTGGTGACACCCGCTCTGTACGCCAACCTGAAAATCACAAGAAAGATCAATGGATGCGTATGCATCCCCTTTGAGTATTCACTTACAACGCGTCTCGGGTGGAGAATTGCAGGCCATCCGAGGCTCGGATAATAGCTCCTTCACCTCCAACGACACCAGGAACATCGCCAAGGATGGGATCGAATACGAATCCGTCGCTCGTGGAGTCCTCCATCCTGATTTCTTCTAGACCGAGTGGAGAACCAAATGAGATGAGCCCAGGCGAGATTGAACCTCCCATGAGGTCGACTACTTTTGTATCTTCAGGGAGAATCTCCGGTACGCAGCTTGTTTGGGTACCAATGCAAGTGACCTTCCCTCCTTCAACGACAACAGTAGTGTCCTTCGCGGATTGCAGCTCTGCGATTTGTCTGATTTGGCCAGCCTTCTTGACATAAACATTCGAAACGTTGTTGAAAACGACCACGCTGCTCTCCGAATGTTTCGGGGTCAAAGGAGGGAGACCGTCGTGTTCCAACACCTTCTGAGCTTCTTCTTCGAAGTCGGGTGTCTTGGGTACGTCTTGGAAGGACGAGGGTTTCTTAACATTGTGCGGAGACTTGAGCTGTGCGATTCCATCAATCCAGACTTGCTTCGGTGTCGCGCCTAGAGCTAATGGGTGACTGTCCCAAAGCACAACATCTTTCGACGCGAGTTAGCATTAACTCTCTCTTCAATGTGTGCGACTAAGACACAAACCTGCATCATATCCTATAAAGTCGTATTAGCCAATCAATTCGCATCGTGATTGAGCATGACATACCCTTCTTGATATACCCGACTCGATGATCCTGGCCAATTATCCCAGCAGGGGTAGTAGTCACCGAAGCCAACGCCAGATTGTGCGGCAGACCGAAGTAATGAGCCTGCTGAGCCTCATACATCAAATATCGAGAGTCCAACACCGGGTGGTCCGACTGCAGTATCAGTCGTCAATAATGCGTTCCAAGAACAAGTACGACCATTGGTACCTTCATGACAACCTGAATGTCATTCTCGGCAAGAATCTTTGGCGCGAACTCTGAACCGCGGTATGATTCACGTTTGTATCGTGCGTTGGTGGCGAAAAGCGCGGCTGCGGGAGGACCACCGTAAGCAGACTTGAGGGTACCGGGTACCAAGTAGGTCTCGTGTGCATGGTGGAACGCAGCAATGGAGAACTTGAACTCATTCGTGATCTACGGAAGTCTTTATATGTACTATCAGAGGTGTTATGGGCAGCACTTACTCGGACCATGTCGTCCAAATCTACTGTTTCATAGCAATGGTTATGGACCTATTGTGGGCTTCTCAGTACGTGTCGCATGCAATACCACAGTATGGAAATTCTACCTTGACTCTTCCTCGCAGAACGTCGACCAATGCTTCCCACTGATAGTCTTCCGGAAATTCGCCCAGACCAGACCACTTACCGGCCTCAGCCTTAGCACAGAAAGCATCCTGAGCGTTCTTGATCTCTCGTGCCTTATTATACCTAGCAGAGCCAGATTGACGCGTTGCGTCACGAAGCATGAAGAGAAGAATAAGCTTACCCTTGACGGAAAGCCCATGTCGTGTCCATTCGGGTGCCAGAGTACACGCGATCCGGGTTTTCGCCTACGATAGAAAATACGTTCGATGAATGTCGGAACGCAATATTTGGGGAGACCATATGTCATACCACAAGCATGTCTATAAGGATTAGATCAGATACCTTTCCTGGAATGGACGGAAGGGAACGACCTACTTCATCTGTCTCCACCTCAAGCCCTGGGAAGGATCATACTCAGTAATATTGGTCGAGTACGGGTTCTCGAGCAGCATTCCAGTGGGAGTACGCTCCGGGGTGGGTCTCAACTTGATGAGAATTCCCTGCCCACCTATAATGATCAAGCTCGAAGGTAAGCATGTTTCATGGCATAGTGGAAACTCCAGTACCAATGGCATTTGCGGAACCGGGCAATACGAGGGCAGTCGTGACACCACCCGAGACACTCAATTTGTATGCTTCGTCATGTGTATTCAGACCGTCGAGGGCGCGTAGCCACTGAAGATTAATAATAAGTCAGGAACAGCTATGTGAGTATATATATATAAGAATAACGTGCCGGAAGAACGGGGCCATAGTGAGAGTTCCCATCGGCGGACCCCTTCAAGCTTGGAACGGAATTTACGCCAAGATGGCTATGCATGTCGACAATGCTAGACAAGATAGAACCATTCGAGTTTGCATTTGCATTTATATATCGAAATGGCGCATGTTACATACCCGGGAGACAACCAGGAACCATTGGCATCAATAGTAACGAGGCCATCGAGTTCGGCAAGCAAGGAGGTGTGGATTTCTCCAACGGCTTGGATGATACCCTTGTTGAGTAGAACATCACCGTTAAAGACCTCGAGGCCGTTGACACGACCGGTCCATATCGTCGCATTCTATCAATGCGAGGACGACGTCGAACATGTTTTCCTCATGCAATGAGTGAGATGACTTACCCGAATCAGGGTTGCATTCGTTCCACGCTCGAATCTGTCTGATACTTCCCGTTCATGGAAATTGTCGGGGACACTGGGCTTCAGCGAAAGTGCGCGACACCTGTCCAGGATCTGTGCAGCATTCATAGGTACATCCTCGAGCTCATGACGGCCACTCCATAGAGTAAAGCATTGGGTCGCAGCATATGCGATTGCTACGAACGCAAATACCCTGAAGAGCTTGTGTCTTCTGCTCCTTCTGTTGAGAGGTTCCTCATCAGGACGTCGGTCGAGTGACCCAGTGTAGGCGAACGGGAGTCCCTCCGGCTTCGTCGACATGGTGGTCGACGTTGGAATCAAAGAGATATGGCATGGGTATGAGGACTATATATTGCTAGGGTGGTGTCTTCAAGTTCCACGGTGAGCATATGATACCGTTGTGATACCGCGGCTCTATTTCTGCCATGGGAGCGCGTATCAACTTTGCTTCGATCACGATCGCGTCGCGTACACGGGACGGCTTCTTGCGTCAGATCACGCACGCGTCTCGCATACTCACCTCCAACTTCAACTTGTCGCCAAAGCCCGAAGTAGTCAGTCCGATTGCCTGGTTTGCTTTGGTTACCATGCCTCCTGCAGTGAAACCTCCCGTAGTCCAGCCAGGTACAGGAAATAACATCATCATCAACCCATGTCAGGTCAGTCTCGGATGTTCACACTGACTCATTTGCCTGACCTCCGCGCATATTAGAGAGGGAACCCCATCCTCGAATACATACGCAACGTCGGCAAAGAATTTGGTGACGTCGTCGTTGACTACCAAGTAGGTCGCACGACCGGCGTTCTCTTCCTCAGGTGAGTGTCCCAATTGCTGTTTTAGTATTCGGCCATAACCTTCGTTTGTAGTTTGAGATATCACAGGCTACACCCAGAATATATCCACCAGCGGATAAAGAAGCTGGGTCATGCATACAACCTTCGAGTGTTATTGATTATGTGTGATGTGGTGCGCATTCCTGGCTTCCTTCGTCTTTTACCTACTTGACCCTCCTATTAGAGCGAACACCAGGAACCAATTCGTGAATTGACTAAGGTAACTATGTGCTCAACCCTTGTTCGATATTCGGCTTAACCAACCCTCAGATCTGTCTTCACAACAATATCACTGTGATGGTGGCCTGGACGTACGTATCTCGACTAAGCACCTCTTAGTCGACTTCTCAAGGGACCAACAGACCAGAAGAGGCCGGGTTTTACTTGACAACATACAAGCAGTTTGAACACAAACCACCAGACCTCATAAAGGAACGAGTCGATAAAGGTTACGACTCCGTCCTTCGCACTGCTCTTACGAGTATCAGTAAAGTCAACAAGACCGATGTCGAGACTTTACGCACTACATTCGGCGTAAGTGCTGCCTTCCCTGTGTTAGATGAGATTCACTTACGTGAATCCGTCTTCAGAGCTTCGCTGATATCGCGAGAGCTTCCTCCGACCAATTACTGAACCTCCCGGGCTTCGGTCAAGTCAAAGTCAAGAGGATCAAAGACGCATTCGAGAAACCATTCCGCCACAACGCGACCAGTTCCCTCTCTTCTTGGTCTCAACCCAAAGTGACAGACGCAGCCCAAGCCCAGACTGAGAATCAACCATCTGTACAAAGCAATACCCACGCTTCGACTGATCAAAGTGCCGGCTCTTCCAATCAAGCGGGTTCCGCAAAACAAACAAGTCAGCCTCGAAAACGACCACCCAGTCCTGTCTGGGACATCGAGTTGGATCTGAACGAATCACCCCCTCCTCCAAGCCCCGAGACAGGACCGCCTCCAGAAACACGAACCTCGTCGTCGGCCAAGGGCAAACAACGTGCCGTTCGCTCACCTAGTCCCACATGGGACATCGAACTAGACTTATGATCATGACGACCCTCACATGCTTCCTCTCCCCACATCTACCAGCAAACGCATCTCTTCTGTATGATAGATACCAACTACACTATATTGTACCCAATACTAAGTAGGATTGTAACTAAGTAATGACTACTCAAACTCAAGAAATATAACGAACTTTATGAGGAATTATTAGACAAAACCGTGTAATTGGGCAAAAAAGACAACAGGGGGTAATGTGGGTAATGTACGTGATTCGTCTATCGAGTGAAAATAAAACATCACTGAATATTTTATACACGTAAGTTATCAAGACGATGAATGGGAGAAATAGGCCAGCAAGATTGCAATGAATGGTACAAAACATGAACAGGTCATGGCAACAATCGGCGAGAAAGAGAAGGAGAAACTGACATATGGATAGAATAACATTATGCGACAACAATAGACGTCGAAACTCAAACAAGAGGTACCAAGAAAAACGAACGAAGAGAAAAGCACAGACAAGGGATATTCAGCTGGGGGCAGCGAAGTACCCATGTAGGGTACGAGGTTTGGGTTTACCGGCACCTGTGGTACGGCGCCCATGCCTACGATAATCTTGAAGTTGGTAGTAAATCCGGAACGCAACCCTCTGTATCGTGGCTTTGACTCGGGAGCGTTCAAGATAAGCAGCACGTGTATCCACTAATAAAGCAAAGTGAAGTCAGTATTCAACCTCCACTTTGAAGTCAACGGCACAACGAATTCTTACCTATTCTGCCATGCATCAAATCCAACAACTGCTTCAACGTATCGACATCCGACCTCTCATGGTCCTTCTTCGGACTATCCGTGAGGTTTCTCGGGACACTCTTCCCCTCCAACGCCTCCCGATACACGTACTCTCCAATGCCTGTAAGGGCAACATCCAAGACCTCAAAGTATGATTGAAGCTCTCCGTAGTATCCTGGTTCGTGTTGATTACCGAGGACATCGAAGAGCTCTTTGGAGTGAACGTGCGGAGATATGAGAGAAATGTATGGTTTCATGGAGGGCAGGTCTTGGTAGGGACCCTACATAAAACGGTCAATATCCAATCGCGCGCGATTGACGATGGGACATACCAAGGACGGATGATCAGGACCCAACAAAAAGAGCCTCGCCATCCAACGAGCCATACGCGCCGAGCGGTCGGACGCACGGATGAAGAACGACAGAGTGAGTGCCTTGTTGATAGGCTCGAAGTCCTTGGCGAACGAATATATTTTAGCGCAAAGTTGCTCCTCCTCTTGCATCGACTGAAGGCAGGAAACAACGTTCTCAATAGCACCTTTGATATCCCTGAGCAATTCTCGGGACGTTGTTGGGTCTAGTCCAATAAGGAGCAAAGCAACAACATAATCGACGAGATCACGTGAGGGCAAGAGACGTTGTCTGTAGTGATGTCAGTCGCTAAACTTCAGAGTAATATATTGAATGCGACTTACTGAGCGTATACGGAGATGAAAGACACAAGGTGGACAAGAGATGACTCCCGTGACTCTGAATCAATGTTCGCGGCGCTGACTCCAGCTGGAATCGTCCAACCCAACGCACTCAGAGCATTTAGCGAGGCACCCAAGCGAATGAGTGCAGATGAGACAACGGAAAACTGTACACTCTCAGCAG
Organism: Panus rudis PR-1116 ss-1; assembly: GCA_022160315.1. Classification (NCBI taxonomy): domain Eukaryota; kingdom Fungi; phylum Basidiomycota; class Agaricomycetes; order Polyporales; family Panaceae; genus Panus; species Panus rudis. The sequence goes on from MU275262.1 coordinate 65,036, forward strand.
GGAATGTAACGGGAATCTGCTTCAGAACGTTGAGTGCGAGGTAACTCAGAGCAGAGTCAGAAGAGAAAGCTGCACATATGAGAATGAGTGAGCGAGCAACATAGTAGGAGCAGAGAGCTTACCTTGTTCGCATATCCAAGGGAAGAGAAGAGATCTGGATTTGGCTTTCATGCCGCGAATCATCTCGGGACGTAACAGCATTGACTGCTGCATTTTGTCTGTGTTATAATAAGGGTCAGTTCGAATCAATTAGAAACTATATTGCGGTACTCACCGTTGGAAATGATGGCAGTCCGGAACAACGAGAGTAAGCGGTCTCCTTCGATATCCGCGTCACTGAGTGACAACGCGGGAAGGACATCCACTTCCATAGACACATCTCCATCCTGGGATGCATTCCAAAGAGGTACGCCTCTAAGAGCCTTAGGCTTCCTAGCCGACGTCTGACCTGCCGACGCCGCATTCCTATCCTGAGCCAGGATCTTGCCAACAGCAGCCCCGCCTTTATCTCCCAAAATCTTCCGACACTGATCCTCCTCAATATCGAAGACGTTCTCATTATCACTCTCGTTCCCGTCCACCTTACCCAAGCTAGTCGCTCTCGAGCTACCACTCGCGATCCTACTGCCGGAAGCCCCTCCAAAGCTGAGACCAACATCTTCCTCGTCATCACCATCCTCCTCATCCTCCATCTCCTTCATCAACTCCGCCCTACTCTGTGTCGGCTCCATCGGCGTATCAACGGCAGCTTCAGCATTCTTCAACGCTTCCAAGCCCATACCTCGCTTATCAGCGAGTTTCTTCTCCTTCAGGAGCTTGTCGATAGGGTTCGCGGATTTCTTCGGCTTACGAGCAGGCTGGGGTACGATGGTGCTAGGGCCGGCTTTGGGAGTGGGAGAATGTCTACGGAGGTTGTACCGGCCAACTGGAGATTCGGGAGACGACTCTCTGAGAGTCTGAGTCAAAAGAGAACCGCGAGCCGCCTTCGCCTTCTGCGTGGAGGAGATAGCAGGCGTTTCGAGTCTATATATGCGGTGTAATTAGCACGAAAATCGAATAGTGATCGAACAAAACACTTACGCCTTGGCTTTACCCTTACTGACGAAATCCAACGGACGCTCAGGCAGCTCATCATCACTGCTCTCAATATCACTGAGCTTCAACTGTTGCACCGGATCGTCATCAGAGGATGAAGCCTGTTGCGCAGCCTGAGCAGCAGCCTTCGCCTTGATCTCCTCAATGATCTTCGCCGCTTTTGACTCTCCAGTCAACGCAACAGGCGTTTTCGGCATAGGCACAAGGTTCTCCGCAGGATCACGTTCGGGCGTATGAGGTCGCGAAGGTACCTTGAACGGATCAACGTCCACCATGTCTACATCCGGAGTCTTTGGAGGGGACGAAGGCGGGCTAGAAGCCGGAGGGTGCATATCTACTTCCTCAGACTCGGACAAGGGCGTCAGAGTACCCGACTCGAAAGGCGGGCGGGGTTCCGAATCATCTAGCATGAGTAAATCACCGTCGTTGTCGATTTGCATAGGTGCATCCACGCCTGAGTCGGGACTTGGGACACGACCAAGGGTATCGGGTGGTCCAACGGACAAAGTGTCCCTTCGCCACCTGCTTACCGACTCAAGGACGACCTTTGCATCTTTCTTGGGAGTCCTCAACGGTATCAGCTCGCGCTCGTCGGACTGAGATGTCGGAACCAACTCCTCGACGTCCTTATTGAGTCGAGCACTTCTGCGCGACGGGGTACACGGACTGAGTCGTACCTTTTTCGACGGGGTCTGGGGTATACTATTGTGCGCCTTCCTTGTCTCAGGTATAGAAAGCTTCAACGGGCGGGCGGGTGTATCTTCCGAGGATGAGGAAGAAGACAGTGGCGACAGAGACGATGAAGAGTCAGAGGCCTGTGGCGTGATATAGACGACCTCCGATGGGGGAGAAGGCTCATCGCTATCAGGGTGAAACTTTCGCTTGACCGAAAGTCTTGATTTGGCCATCTGCATTACGGACATCGATTTCTGGGATTTTGAAGAAGGAGGAGGCAGCGGTACGCGTTTGCGCACGCTCGTCTTCGCAGCTGAGGTCACGACTGTGCGTGGCTTGAAGCCTTGAGGTTTAATAGGAGTGGTGGTACTTGTGAGATCCACGACTTCAGCAGGTGCCTTCATGGCTGTTGTTTTCCGGGTGGCGGAATGGTCAGAACCTTTACCAGATGGCTTACAAGAATTGAGGTGGGTGTCGGAAAGAGGAATAGGAGTCAATGGTGGGTGCACCGACGATGCGGCTGCGCGGGAAGTCGACTTGGTCGTTGACGACTGCACTACGGGCTCTCCAACAGTCTTGGAGCCTCTCTGTTCGCTTTGGCTACACTTGGATGAGCTAGCCGACTTTTGCGAGCTGGTCACGGAGGACAGCGACGACGGGCTGGAGAAGCTGCTCGTCTTCTGGAAGAAGTCGGTAACCTTTCGACTCGGCCGTTCTGCTGGCTTTTTTGCGGTCTTGCTCATCGTGGGCGACGGTGAGGAGGTGGTTGGGGGAGAGGCCTGACCCACTGGAGACAGGGTCGGCTAAGGGATTATGTCACGCACAGTAAACAGCGACGCGATCCGCGTGACCGCATAAGCCGTGACATGACGCGTTACAGTTCGCGTTATCGCAGGGACCCCGGAGACTGCCTTCTGTCACAGCGTGTCACAAACACAGATCTGCCCTGTGGCTGTGCAGCGTTACAAGCGCGTACTATCACCGAGCTCATCGTACGGCGGCATTGTGGCGGGCAGCACGTACGTCCAGCTTAGCACTCAATTCCACGAAGCCGGACTGCGTGATCATTCAAGGCAAGTACCCTACTGCCGACGGGGGAGCTATTACTTTGAAGCGTTGAATCCAAATATCCGACCCATTTGTGCGCATTCTACATGATATGCATGTGCGCCATGCTCAGCGGAAGCACCTCATTCACCAGGTATGCACATCGCGACTCAATGTACAAATGAATTGTAAGGTTAACGCACATGCAGCTCAACTCCCTCCTCCTCGTCCTACATACGGTGTCCTACCTGCAGTCCCCCTCGACACTGGTCTACTTCACCCGAATTACCTCCCAGTACCAGTTCTCTCGACCGCGGAAGAGCAACCCGTACATGTCCCTCCGAATCTGGTTCTTCCTCATCATCTTCTTCAACAGCGGAAGTGTCTGGTCGCATGCCTCCGTGGGCGCCGCCTCAGGGCGATCTATCATCCTCGACTTTGTCGGAATGGGTATGTACGCTGTCTGTAGTGACCATAGCATGTCGTCTGACCACCACTATAACATGCACTTTAGCCTACAGACCGTCTAAACTGCACCTTTTGTTCCTCGACTTTCTCATCATCGCTCTCGAGCTGGTCCTCACAACAATTGCTTACGAAGCCGCTGTCGCCACAGAACAATCCCCAGATACCCCTGACCCCCTCCTTCCTATACCCCCAGAACCACCATCCACACCGCTGTCTAGATACTTGGACGACATCAACAAGCCGGAGGAATCACCATATGCCTTGGATCTCAGGTTCTCTACTATAATACATCGTCTACGAAATCCCGCACCTGCACCTTCAACGCAAGTTGACGATGTCCTCCCACTGCCAAACACAAGTACTCTACCTGGTACCCTACGAATGATATTGGAGAGGCGAGCGAGGCTGCAGCGCAGACGGGCACAGGAGGCAGGGGGTACGGAGAGGACAGATGAGAACTCGGGTAACAGTGCAACTGAAACCGCTGCAACACCCGGGAGGATACCTGGAGGATTGGACATTCACAATGAGACATGAGACATATTCTACATAAATATCGTATTCTACCTGTATAGTGCTATTGGGTTGATTTGGTTGGACGGCTTGATATCCTTCATCCCTACTCCGGCGATGACTTCACCACTTTCGCTTCATCTTAAAGTTTGACGATAAGCATACAAGCATCTCTCGAGGTGATATGCACTCACGGCTTCTCTCAAGCACGCTCCGAACTTGGCAAACTCGTCCTTGCACGCGTCCTTCCTGACGTCGGTGTATGTCGCCAGGATGCATTTGCCATAAGCTGACGCCTGAGTTGCACACGTAGTCGTCGAAGCCACTGCCAGGCGGCGAAGTGGGGTTGTCGTCTGCACGCTCGCTGTTGGCTTCATGTCGGCCGTAGACACTGTAAATGTCGAGGACGTGTGGTGGATATCGGTGAAGCTCTGAAGCTCGAGACGCGAAGAGAAATGCGCCCGGAGAAATATCGGCGCATTGACATCACCTCCGTACCAAACGCCGTGCCTGTCTTCGCCGTTCAGTTCAGCTTCTTGCCCGAGAGCCAACTCTTGTTTCTGCTAACTCACATTAGCTCAGGGAGCAGAACGCTCCTCCTTCTTGAAACCTTCTTGTGCACCTTCTCTCGCAAGAACAGCCGGAACGCCCTCAACGTCTGTACTTCTCAAACGTGTCCTCATGCCGCTTTCGCAGTAGGCCTGCTCAAACACAAGCCTCGTCTCATACCTTCACGCAATACCAATTTCTTCAACGCATAACTTATACAAATCATCTCCGCAATGATCAACTTTGCTCTTCTCGGTGTCTGCGTCTCCATAGTTGTCGTCCTAATCCTATACCTCTTCTACTTCAACCGTTTCCTCGGTCTTCTCCTCAGTCTTCTCTGCCGCGTTATATTCTGGAACCAAGGGGAGTCGAGTATATGGGTGGACATTGGTGAGTGTTCCTTGCGTATGTGAGATCAACAATTTTAACTTCGCGTTGTAGGTTCAATCCACTTTTCTATAATTGCCGGTCGAGTCCTATTCAAGAACTTGAGGTACTACTCTGCCAACCAAAGCATCTTTGTCGTCAAGGGTCAACTCAGCTGGCGATACTGGCTACGCTCTCCTGCTGAAGAAGATGATCTGAGCCATGCCGGTGTCATAGGCGAAGGTATCCGGCGTAAGTTCCTTCCCCAATGAGCTAGCGAACACAACCCAATCTTTTGATATTTCCAGTAAAGCAGAAAGCACCACTATCATGTCGAGTGCATCTCTCACTTCAAGGTCTCGAATGGCTGATATACAATAGAACTGCTGCTTTCGATAATATCATCTCCTCTATGGAGGCTTCTGCTGAGAGCGCTCCTGAAGAGGAAGGTCGACCGAGTGGTGAAGGTCGCGTCTCCATTCGTAAAATGTTCAGTAGGACATCTGGCCTACCCGATGGTATATCCCTTGAATGACTTCTTATGCGCCATATTGGACTTACCTCTGTCTTCGAAAGCGTCCCTGCTTGGCCCTCCTGGCTCTCTGATTTCTTCCTTGGCAAGAAGAACACCGACGTTCGTGAAGAGGGCCTCAGCTTGGATCCGTAGTCAACTTCCCTCGTTAGACCCTCGAGATCTCCTCCCTATCAGCCTTGAAGCCTCCACAGCCGCCATCACCTGCGGCAACCCCTCAACGCCCCAGCTTCTAGTCGCCGAATTCCAAAGGGCCCAAGGAACATACGGCGTAGTACCAGCACGGTCCAAACACGACTTCTACAAACAACACCTGAACCTAACCTTCAAAGATGCGTCAATCAGGTTCGTTGAGAACGGGGTATATAGGCACGACATGGTATCCGAAGGCGAACGCGTCCACTCCACAATACAAGAAACAGACCTGCACGTGACTCATCATATCTCCTACCTCTCCTTCCCCATTTTCCAGAAAGTCTGGCGACACATGAAACTCTGGAAGATCATCACAACACCTCTCACCCGCCCTAACCGGGGACCCATGTTCCCGCACCCAGCAGCAACGTGGAACAGACGCAAGAGTCGTAAATTGGAAGAAGACGCTACACCCGTCGGTGCGGACTTTTCTCATCTCGAGTATGCGAAGGAGCCAAAGATTCTGGAGTGTCCGTCAATGGAGTTGTTGTATTATGCTGATGTTCCTGGTGTTGTGCCGACGCAACCGGAACCTACTGCTGCCCTGGACCCTTTCGATATCGGAAATGGGGATTTATCACCTGAGTGGGGACTCGACTTGGCTCTGAATGGAGGTTCGATACGATACGGTCCTTGGGCTGACCGACAGCGGTTAGTATTCTGATAGTATCACTTTGGGTTGTAAGTCCTGATGTTATAGTAGAGTACATTTGCAGCGTGCATTCTTTCCTCAGACGTTCCTGGATACCACGCCTAACCCTCCTTTGAAGCCGGGTGACGAGCGTGTTTGGACACACTTCAAGCTTTTCATCGAACTCAGGGAAGGTGTCGTGCTACAAGTTCCCTTCCGAGAAGCGTCCAAGGTGAGAATCCTTATCCCTCACACCGAACCCTTCAAGAACTCATTATGGCCCCGTAGAACTGGCAATGGGATGGCATTGTAGAAGTACCTAATCGGCCCAAGGTGCGAGAGGGTGCTTCGATCCATGTGAAGGCGGGCGATACGTCGAGTATAAGCTACCTCATGCCTATGATTGCGAACAACAAGGGGTACGAGCCGACTTTGGAGGTGCACTTGGATACCGTCACGGTCACGACAAGTCTGAACGACATCCGTTTGCTGAATGCGGATTCGTGCAGGGTAAGCAGTGTCCGTCGCGCCTATGGTTCTCAGAGTTTGAGCATTGCCTTCCACAGATCCGGTGTGACATGCCTTCTCCTCTGCGTTGGAACGAACAGCGACAGTGGACATATGCCATCACGTTGCGACAGCCTGTGATATACCTCTTGCGGGACCATGTCAATATGCTTGCTGACCTAGGCAAAGACTGGAGTTCGGGGCCTCCAAGCGACTATTTCAAATTTATCCCTATGCACTATCAAGTTGAAGTTGACATGCAGTCGTACGAGATCAACACATATGTTAACGATCATAACATCATTGACAAGCCTTTGACGAAGGAAGAGAATGGTACGTAGTATAAGTTCTTGATGACTTCATGCGAGTTGCTAATGGAGAATGCAGCTCTCTTGACATTGCACGGTCCTCGCTTGTACAGCCACGCTCAGATTCCTCTGACCAAGTTCAGGCCCGACTCAACAGCCGTCGCATTCGACATCGACGCATCGAGCCTGCAAGTTCGACTGTCCCTACCCAAATGGAATACACACAGTCTCTTCTCAATCCCCCATCAAAACGACTTGGGTCGAATAGGACATCTCCATCTCGATGGGTCATATCGGTACTACGCTGACGTACTTCCAGAGAATATTGACCAGTTACGGTTGGACTTTGCTGTACGTATCACTTTTCACTGCGAAAGAAACGAGGGGTTCTAAATGCATTCATATAGGCTAGAGACGTCGCATATAAAGTTGTGGGATGGTCGATCAGACATCTTATGATCCTCAGAGACAACTACTTCGGTACATTCACGCACTTCTCCACATTAGTCGAATATCTGCAAAGGAAACGTACTGGACGACCTGTCGGAGATCCGATTGATCTTCAGTATCGAGAAGGCAGTGTACGTGTTAGCAATCTCCTGCTTGGAATGCGCATTGACTGACAATCCCCTTCTCAGTCTAATGCTCTCCAAGTTCAATTGAGTCTCGACCTTGATTATGGGTTGATGATCATGCCCGCTGGATTACCCGGGTACGAATACTACAACCTTAACGAAGCGTACAATCTCGACGATATGGATATCGGCGCGGCTACAGTTCTTGTCGTGCCTACAATGCAGCTGCAGCTTCGTACTCACGAATATTATATGGGTAATCTCCGTTCCTACAGTCCCTCCATTCCTACCTACTAACTGCTCCTCAAACTTGGAGAAATGTCACTCGTCTTGGATACTGTCTATGGCCACGTTGTCGAGCATTGTTCTGACAGGCCTCTGTACTTCCCAATGACACGCTGGTCCCGAGATGAACAATTTATCCTAGACGGTAAGTTGTCGACCTTGTCTAATATTTCTTACTTTACTCACTAATGTGTTGCAGGACTGCATATTGCCGCGCATCGTCTTTATGGTCCTCAGCCTCACACTACGACCTATTTGTGCATATGGGAGATCAAGGTAGGTAATATCAGGGGAATTCTATCCTGTCTACAAGGGCGAATACTGCAAGCATCTGGATCAACTTTGGGGCTCACATACGGTGATCCACTCAATGCCCCTGCTGCTGGATTCGCTATACCTCCCGAGCCTGATAGTGGGTACCAACAGGTTTAACCAACTACAATATTCACTAATATACTACCACAGTCACGTTCTGGAGGTTCTCCTTGGGCTCCTTGAACTTGGTCTGGTCTACCGATGGGGCAGCCATTGAACTCCAACTACCCAACGGGATGCAATTTGCCAGTAACGACGTTCCAGGGAAACTATACGCCAAAGTGTCTAGTGTGAAAGTGCCACAAATTATCCTGAAGGGCCTGCTTGCATCAGGCGTCACTCGTACGTTGTGGAATGAGGCGATTAACTTGTCAGCAGACTGCTACGTCGATATATATTCTGCACCCTCTGGTTGGCGTGCCAAGGCGGCAGAGCAGATCGCATTTGTCAAAGAGCAGGATAGTGCAACGGGGCGCGCACAATTTTTGTATGACCCTGTCGAAGAAGAAGATCAACGGCGCGGAACCAAGGTTCCAAGCCGAGCTCTGATTGATGCCGAACTTTATCTTCCTTGTCTTCGAATACCTCGCCATAGGAAATCAACGAGACCTACCGCTGGTGGCCCGAAGAGGTATTCAACTGCTTCGCAGCGTACACGCCTTGGACCCTATCCCGTGCATCTATATGAATCTGACGAGGAAGATGACTACGTCTCACAGGCAGACCGGGACATACGTTTGGTGTGAGTACATAGCAATGATTTTGGATCATATTTTCACGTTCCGTGCAGAAAATCCAAACCTGCTAGGCCAGCATTCTCAACAGTCGAGGAAGAAAGCATGGGAAGCGGGGAAGAATCTGACAATGACGATATGACGGATTTTGAGACAGACAGTGATGACTACTCCTACGGTAAGATTACGCTCAATCGCACTAGACGTTAATGGACGGGTACTATCTCATTCAGATGAAAATTCCGACACTGGGCCACTCATCAAGGAGTACTCACGCTGGATATCTCGGTATTCCTCTTACATGCTCGCAAGGCCGTCTCTATGGGATACTTCACCTTTCATCTACCGCAAAGTAAGCTGACTTTTCAATGTATGCTCTTCGGCTGTTGACCTCGGGGTAGTTACCCAACCTGCCGCAATGTCATTATCCCATCCCACAATCAGATGATTTTCCTCAAGGAGCTGAAATATTTAAAGCATACGGTGTTGACCAAGACGCAGACTCCACCACTTTCCGTATCGCGTTCCGTCGAGAACTTCATGTGCAAGTCACCCCGCTCATCACCGCAGTGGCTAAGAAATTTGCGCATGACATCAGCGTATATGTGCGTTCTGCCAGTTCCTCATCGTTGAGCACTACAACTGATGTTTTCATTGTCGTAGCGAGCGAGTCCTGAGCTTCAGATTGACGCAATCATCGCCAGACGGGTGAATTCTCTATCATCCAAAAATGAACGCTTGACTTGTCTATCATTCGATCTTGACTTGTCCTCGCTCCATATACAGGTTATCCAAAGTCATTCGCGGTGGAAAGAAGGAGGAACTGACTCTCAAGGTATCCCCATACGATTCTCCTCTGGGACATGCATCCATGTGTATCGATGGCACGCGAAAGGCCAGTTCGTTACAGATCCTGACGAGGCACCTCGCGTTGCCCTTTTCTCGCGCGCCGGTGACGTCGCGGTGCAACTCCGCGATCTCACAGATTCCTACGCTGCTCGCAGCTCTGTACAGGCGGTGCATTGCTTCTCAGCCCGTCATGGTTCCATAGCTCTCGACGGTCGTACTCTCATCGTTTCGTGCGGGAGAACGGACCTAGAGTTCGATCACGCCGCGCCAGAGCTAGCTCGCACATCGATACTTTCCCTACTGCAGCATTCGCGCGAAATTGCATCAATCATGCAGCAGTCATTCTCATCACTTCACGAGCTGGATCGACAAACGATATACCACATTGTGAAGTTTTGCGAACATCAGAACATCCTGGATCCTCTATCGGCTTTCCAGCCTTCCTATCTAATCCAAAGTGGAAGGCCCCGCGCCATTCGGACGGACGTGACATTCAAGTTCTTGATATACCTACGCAACTGTCTGCAACAGTTGGAACCCAACCAGCGTCGAAAGCTACTTCAATTGGACTGGATGTCTGTAGACCCTGTACCTGTCACTGAAGTCAAAGACATAGTGAACAGACAGCTGCTACAGGCCGGAAATGATATCGAATTGTCCGAGTCGACCCTGGAGTGGATATTCCCAGATGTCTTCCAAACCAAGGCCGGCAATGCTGATGCTCGTGAACCTCAAAAGCAGCCCTTGGTGGATACTATCATCCTCCATTCGGTACGCTTCCGGCTGCGTCTCCGCCACGACCTCACAACCCGCAGCGAGTTCCGAATAGATGACGTTGCCCTCAGAGCGACAACTCGAGTTGGTCGCTGGGTCTCCCCAACGGTGCTATCCAGGAAGAATGCAACTTTGATTACAGAGCATGATGAGCACCATCGGGTTCGACAAATCGTCCTCTCCTTGTCTTTGGGAGATATCACATTCATCATCCACCCACAGCTACTGCAATTCGCACAAGTCATCATCGCAGCGTTCAAGCCTACATCTGTTAATGCAGACGCCGGTGTTAACAGTCGGGATCCCGACTCCCCCGTATCGCGCACTTCTCAACCGGTCCGCATGCTCTTGGTCTACGTCGACATATTGTTGTCCGTCAAATCCTTCCGGGTTCGCGCGATTGCAGAGAAGCTTTTGTTTGACTACAAAGCATCTAGTGTTTCCTACGTATGCGGCACACTCCTTGATTCAGCAAGGCCCATGCAAAGCTTGTCGACTAACAACACCCTGACGTTCGACGAGATTCTACTACAAGCATGTACGGTGGCGGATAAGGCAAGAGCAAAGGAACACAAAACGTTGGCGATGATTACCTTGAGCGATGGGAAGTTGAACGTCCTATTTCGCGCCGACTCTCGGACGAATCATTCGGCAGATGTAGTGATGTCTCTGGGCGGTATACACCTGAACGTCCCTCGCAGCGCTATGAGGCTTTACCGATTTGCAGAAGAATGGAAAGCGGATTATCTTCCAGGTCTCGAGGCAACCATGCGTGCTCTGCTATCCGAACTCAACAGCGGTAAAGCGAAACCCCCATCAGCTACTTCTCCACCTTCCGTACCAATAGCAATCTCAATGCACGCCAAAGTTACCTCCCTCCGTGTATCATTGCAAGTCATGTACGGGACGTGGCTTGGATGGGAAATCAGCCAAGGAACAATGTACTTCTTGTCTCCCACAGTATCGCAGAGAAAGACCAGAACTTTTGGTGCACAAATTGGGTCGCAGTCCTTCAGCATATCTTCTCGGACGAAGCAACAAACGTCTCAAAGCATTCAAGTCAAGCTGGATCTTCCTACCTTCAGTGTCACTGGTCATTTCGACGGACATTATATCCGTAGTCTGGCAATGGTTGAATTTTTTCACTTCACTATCAAACCCAGTCATTGGGACACGCTGCTCACAGTGCAACAAAAGTTCGGTAGCGATTTCAACGATCTTGTCTCTCTCGTCGAGGAGACCAGACGGAAAAAAGATGTCAATCCCCGTCCGTCCAAGCCGCGCAAATCAATTCCGCAATGGCAATACGATGTCAATCTGAGAATGCAAGGATTCCGGATAGGCTTACAGGGTGTTTCATCGACTGTCTTCTTGGAATGTGAAAATATCAATGCTAGGGTAAAAGAAGGTCAAACGTCTCAGCGCGAATTCAGGCTCTTTGACCTTGCATTATCTCTTGCCCCACGCGCTGGTGTGCGTCCCGACACATCTTTCGACAGAGGACATCGTTCCGCCTTCGTCATATTGGATTTTCAAGCAGAAATGCGTGATGGCGCTTCCTCTGGCAAACGCTTGGACATCTCCGTTACAAAAACTCATGCTGTCATGCAGCCTAGCTCTATCGGCGAACTCGGTGATTTCATTGATCATTTGCAGGTAAGTTTTGCCATTCCTTGTTGAAGGTCCTCTTCTAATCCTTCAACAGGCTGAAATTGCCACGCGGAAGGAGAAACGGGCAAATGAACTGGCAGAGTTTAGGGAGAAGACGAGGAGCGTCATGCGCACATTCGATGTCAAGCTAGGAGAGTCTCAGCCATCTGACACTACATGGTGGGACGAATACATCATCAAGATCGACATACGTAATGTGGGGATTGTCTTCCCTTTGGCACTGGATACAGACCTGGGGCTTCCCCGCTCTGGGAGCACCAATTCCTCCTCAGTCCGCGCATTCCTATTTTCAGTTAAATCAGTGCAATTCGGCACCCAGAAGGGAGAAAGTGGTCAAATCACGATCAGAGGCTTCTCCTTCCAATTTGTATCAAGGTATGCAACCGAGCTCTTTCGAAGTTAGACCTGGCTGATCTCCCCTCAGCTTCAAGCAAGCGGATCCGAGTCACTTCCTGGGTGAATCTCACCAGACTAAGAACCGTTTAGCATACCCTGAAATGAAGGCACACTTGAGAATGGAGCGCGTTGCAGATTCGCGGCGAATACGCATTGGGGCTGACGTCGATGGATTTATCTTCGACATCGATCCCACAATGCCTGACTACATCTTCTCGCTGATTGCAGTCTACCGTCAAGGCAAAGAGCGCGTAGAGCGACTGGCAGGATCTGCCCCCAAGCCAGACCTCACTGGCGGTCCCTCCCAATCCGAAAACCACGGACCATCTCAAGCTGACTATAATGCTCTCCTAACGTCTAATATCCTGGCGTCAATGACTTTTGCAAGTGGAACAGTGCGTATGCATAATAAGGCTGTTGCCCCGCACAGTTCTAGGAGCAAATCAATATCCTCTTCTTTACCCGACGCCTTCGAAGAGCACCGTCCCGAGATCTTTAACCTTCCCGTTGTCTCAGTCTGGGGCGAGTACCGTGCAACGCCGGCTTCTATGAAGACGTCGAGTACGTCGCAAGCCAGGGAGCCTTCAGTGCTCCTGTTCAAGAGTACCATTCATTCCAGCCAGAATACACTCCGACCCACCCTCCTTCCCTTCCTCACCGACCTAGTTAAGCGTGTCGAGGCACACATGCGCAAGAGCAGCTCAACAGCGTCGGAGGTACCACGTCCGCCCACCCCCAGCGATATCGGCCCAGATGAAGGTACTGTACGCGGAAGCAGCATAACCGCGAAGCAAATCGAGGACGTGGCCCCTGCAGTTGGGAGCATGCAGATCAGCTTGAGTCTCCGCATCGACCAGTCCAAGCTTGAACTCACGTGTCAGCCTGACGTGAACGTCGTTGCTGGCCTCCATTGGGACAGTGGTGGTTTCGTCGTCAACATCTCACCTGGAGCGCGGCGGGTCACTTTCACGGGCAGTGTCGGAGGCCTCACAGCAGGACTCAAACACGGTTTTCTGAGTGACGATTGTGTCAGGCTAGATGCTCGCAATCTCGCCTTCACCGTCAACTTCGCTAAAGTAGACCGGCGATTCGGCCGCACTGCCAGTTCTGTCTCTGTCGTCGTCGACACCGAGTTCTCAGGAGGTGTCCGATTTTCACGTTTGCAAGATGTGCTCTGCTTCAAGGCCGTATGGCTGGACCGGATCCCCATGATGACCGCTCAGAATGTTCCAGCACCTATGGCAGCATCTAGGTCCACCAGTCACTTCTCGGCAGCGACTAGCGTGGCGTCACAGGCCCCCAAGGAGGAGTTGATCACCGCAGTGTTGCTTCGCATGCGTTCCATCAAGCTGGACGTGGATTTGGGTCAGTCCATAACCATGCTAGAGTTGCGACTTCACGATGCTCTCATGCGAACCAAACTGTCTGAGCTTAGCTCTGAAGTCTTCTTCACAATCTCGGACATTTCGGTTCTTGCGACAGGCAACTTGTCAGGGAAGGCACATGTACCTGACTTCCGCTTCCAGACAGTTCGGAGGAACGAACATGGCTTGGGCGAGGATATGAGTGGATGGATGTTGAACCTCAGTATGACAAGTGGTCCGCTGGAGATCGAGCTCGAATCGGAGTATCGCAAATTACTTCTGTACCGGTGTGTCTTAAGCCAATGTATTCATTGGTCCTATACTAACGGTTTCTACGCAGTGCCGAACCAATCGAAGTCATGATCTACGACGACTGGTCAAAATTAGCGGGGAGCTCTATTGAAAATCGACGCGTCGGCCTGGTCTTCACGGTCTCGGGCAGCGAAGTAGTGGCGATTTTGAACGTAGGCACGATCCCCCGACTGGTCAGCTACGCCAACAAATTCAAAGCGAACCTGGAGGCACAACGCGAGGGAGCAAGTCGAGAATCAACCGCATTCAAAATCTCGTTTACTCCCCAACCTGACAATCCTTTGTCAGCCGTTGCCAACGCTATGCTCAATTCCGCTAAGACGCGTATGAAAGAGGCCGAAATTGGTTTGACTTGCGTGGTAGAGCAAAGGATGAGTCTGAAGCTTGACACCCTCCGACTGGTTGTGTTCCCTCGAAGCATGCGTGACATGGAGGCCGCTCATTTCATAGGCTCCGACGTACATGCACGATTGGATCGAATTGTCGAATCAGATCTATCTCCGGCGAGCAGACAGCTCCATCTCTCATTCTCGTCCATGGCCATCTCACGTATGACTCAACTCAACCATTCACTCGTCTCGAAGGAGCAACCTGACAATACACGTGACCGACTGAAATTGCTCATGAGAGGCACATCGGAGGCGACCATCTTCGGACTTCCTTCGATGAAGATATGGATGAAGAGCGAAGAGACGATGCTGGGTGCGATGCGAACTCTCGTATACGACTTCAGCAGTACTTTCAACGCGAAAGGCACATCGAACCGTCCGGAGGACATATACATCACGCTGAACATGCAATTGTACTCCTGGCTTACAGTCCTGAGGAAGACGTTCACACGGGAAATGGAACAGGTGCAAGCTGCAGCCGATGTAAGCCGCAACTCTACAGGCGGCATCGCAACTTCACTCGCTTCTATTCAACGCTCTAAGAAACCTCCCGAAATCCTGTTGTTGGCTCCTGAAAAGAGCAACTCGCTAGACTTTCCCTCAGAAGCATCAAAGTTCCCTCCGAGGCCAGGTGCTCCCATGGCGCACTCCCGTTCTTTCTCACTCGCAATTCCATCCTCAGCTCGCACAGACGACCTCAGCATCAGCCCAACACCCTCTGCTATGCTCCCGTCACCGAGCCCAACATCCAGTTCAATATCACCAAGCGCGCGAGACGATAGCTCAACAATTGCCATCGGGAAGAGTCCTTTGCACGCGGAACCAAGTGAGGAGAAGTCATCGGGTATCATCTACAAGCCTCGTAGTCGACATATCGAACGTCTTACTATGCGTCAACTGGGGGAGGCCACCCCAGATGTTATGCATCCATTCTTTATGAAGAAAGCTGGGTTCAGTCTGGAAGATTCGCTCCCGCAATACGTGCACGAGTATGCGACGATGCCGACAGAGGAGATTATGAAGGCTTTGTTGAAATTATACAGTAGGCAGTTGAAAGAACCTCCAACGGAACTGCATCGGGGAAATGGGGCATGAATGGGTTGACAAGGACAGATGCCTGAGGATTGGACTACAAGGACAGACATTCTATTACATAACTTACTGATTATATATGTGGGATAGAACCTAGTTTTCCAATATTGAACGCGATATGCTTCTGAAAGGATAGCTGGAAGAACAAAAGCTTCTCGCACGGTCTCGTCGTGCCCTATTTGCAAGGAACACGTATGTCGAATCGTAAGACTCGTCAATAGCCATAAAAAGCAAAGGTACAAGTGAAAAGGAAATCACGATATCGCCATTCTACTTCCCAAGTCCTGAACCAGCGACACCTGCATTAAAGACACTAAGAAGAGCGAAGCATCCGTAGAGCAGACCAACAGGATATGCGACCAGTATCCTCTGTTCGGACATTTGGAGAACTGCTACAAATATGCCGGATGCTGCATATGTGCACCAGAGGATCGAGAGCATGGACAACACGAATCCTAGCAAACCGCTACAACAGCAATGTGATGTCAGAATGCTGAAACATATAGCAATCACGTGCAGAACTCACTCAAGTGCCACGACCACCGAGACTGCACCGACGCCAACCATTGGTAGGAGACAGTACCCAAGTACCGACGCGACCCGATACGCGTCAATACCTCTCTCGGACATGAGGTTTAATAGGGTATAGATCGATGCACAACCTAGCAGGCCGACACCATAGATATAGCCAAATTGAGGTTTGCCGGACTGTAATGCGCTGAGTATATTTTCGGATATATGCAATATGATCCACTTACAAAGAGTAGGAATATGCCAAAGCATATGATGAATATGAGTGGTCCAGCCAAGTCAGCATCGTCCATGATTCTCTCATCCACTCTCCGGAATGGGTTGAGTACTGTGAGTGACTTGGCGCGTATATGTGAGAAGTTAATCCCCAGCTCTACATTCCGTCTCATTCAGCAACGAAACGGCATATCATAACAGGAACATACCTTCCAATAGCGGAGGTTCGCCCTCCAAGCCACCTGTCCCAAACGCCGTCCACCATCCTCCCGACTGAATGTTTCCCCCGTATGCCGGCATCTGTCCTTGTGGGGCGATATTCCCTTGCGCAACATTTCCATCTAAACTTGTCCTGGATGCATAGAAAGTGCTGCCCACTGGACTTGGCGCGTAGAATTGCAGTGGGACTCCGGGTTGTGCTCCCCCAGCCTGGGCGTAATATTGGCTTTGAGGTTGTTGCGCATAGGCATTGTTGTTATCTTGCCACATGATTCCGGAGGATATTATTTTGTAGTCGTCTTTAAGTGAATGATGGGGTATCAGGAGGATGGGTTAACGTGTAAGTTACAGTGCGCCGTGCGCTGCGTGAATGCATTGACGTTTAGTTGCGCACGTGGCACAGACGCCCGACTGCAAAGTGTCGCCGATCATTTTGGTTTCTCGCCGAGCAGGTTGTGTACAGTGTTTGGCGGTCTCCTCCATCCTCCCATCTTGCCACCATGGTCAGTCGCTCTCTATCTTGTTTGCCCACTAAAGTAAGATGCTGACATTGTTGTGATTTTATTTGGATCTTCTTAGCCTCAAGTAAGTCTTCAATTTGTCTCATTTACCTCCCAAATTACTTATGTTGTCTTTCAGAATGAGTATATCGAAGAGCACATCAAACGGCATGGTAGACGGTTAGATTACTTCGAGAAGAAGTGCGTACAGTCATCATTATATACCTACTACCCTCTGACCATCATTACAGGCGAAAGCGCGAAGCTCGTGAAGCCCACCGTTCGTCCGCCGTCGCTCAAAAGGCCTTCGGTCTTAAGGCCAAAATACTCCACGCAAAGCGTCACGCAGAGAAGGTCCAACTCAAGAAGACCCTCAAGGCACACGACGAGCGCAATGTCAAGCAGAAAGACTCTTCCTCCGTCCCCGACGGTGCCTTGCCCACCTACCTTCTCGATCGTGAAGGTCAGAAAGACGCAAAGGCGCTATCGACAGCGATCAAGGAGAAGCGGAAAGACAAGGCTGCCAAATATGCCGTACCTTTGCCCAAGGTTAGGGGTATTGCGGAGGATGAGATGTTCAAGGTGATGAGGACCGGAAAGAGCAAGAAGAAGGCTTGGAAGCGGATGGTGACCAAGGCCACCTTCGTGGGTGAGGGCTTTACGAGAAAGCCAGTCAAGATGGAGAGATTCGTTAGGCCAATGGCATTGCGGTATAAGAAAGCCAACGTAACACATCGTGCGTACACCGATACTCACGTCTCCCGTCATATGCTAAAGTCAATCTGCCTTTAGCCGATCTGAAAGCAACATTCCAGCTGCAGATCCTGGGTGTGAAGAAAAACCCGCAGTCACCAATGTACACTCAGCTCGGTGTTCTGACCAAGGGAACCGTTATCGAAGTGAACGTCTCCGAACTCGGAATGGTGACTGCTGGAGGGAAAGTCGTGTTTGGTAAATACGCACAAATCACGAACAACCCAGAAAACGATGGCTGCATAAATGCCGTCCTCCGTACGTTTTTGCTTTCCTCTGTTTCTCAAGATTGAAGCTGACCTGTCACTTTGCAGTTGTGTAACGACCTCTCTTATGACCTTATGACTGTATCTCGTAGGCTACCTGTACTATGTTATATTGACTCACCCATGCCGTATCATGGCTTCCTCTCATGCTCAAATACACTGGATGTTATAATTCCTCTCGCTATACATGCCAAATATTACCGGAAGGATAAGCAAGGACAATACTCGAACCAGGAGCCCACACTCGACCCAAATTATCCACGCCAGACAGCAGGTCCAGGGACGGTGTAGTTGGTCCAAGTGGGGTGCGAGTATACGTTAAGTGTAACTCCAGGGTCGGACCTATGCATCCAGGGACGATCACATGAAGATGCGCACGGTTTTCAATCAGTGAACATCCACTCACACTTGGTTTGCTCCTGGGAGCTTGACAAGGTATGAACTGGGAGGTTGAGCGGTGCCAGAACCCTGGATATTTGAGCCAATGGTGTTTGAGCGGAAGATATTCGCAGGTACCAACGCCATGTTACGTACGGTGATTTTGAGCTGAGCACATTCAGGGTAAAACTGAGGTTGGGTGGGAGTATGAATGGCCAAGAGCTAACATAGGACAACAGTTCAGTCATCCGACATGTAAGTGACCCTTGAGAATTGCTCACCTCGTGCCGAATCATATACTCTCCCGGGACCAATGACGCAGGAATAGTACTCGTCCAGGAGTTGTTGTTCGCAATCAGCTCGCCTTGAGCCCAAGTACCATTATTGTAATTCCCAGAGATCAAACCAGCCTCGTCAATCTTGAACTACATCGCGGAGGTGTGAACTCGGCCGATATGTCATGGCGGCAAATTGGGAACGTACCCAGGTGAGAGAAGCGGTGTTTGCAGTTGTACATGCGCCATTGCAATTAGCCATGTAGACCATGACGGGACCTATAGAATGAATCCACTCACTGATAAGAAACCGTAAACTCCCATTCCATAACACGCTGTCTCGACTTTACTTATTTCCAGTACGCGATGATCTTCGAGCCAGCTGCCACGGTAGCAGAGAGCTGCGCAGGACCAAGGTTCGCACCATTGATGTTATAAGACAGTTAACCTAGGGTGGTTAGGATCAGTGATTGGATTATGGCTGTCCCATTCATGTTCGATGGTGGTTTGGCCAGTGGGTTTGTTGTAAGGCGTGAACCTATCCAAGTACCGTCATGCAACTCAGGCAGAGGAACAATGGCGCGAATGGACTTACCCATTGTAGGTCTGACCGCTGATGCTGTAGGAAAGAACACCGCTGTGCGCAGAAACCTTGGTTCGAGGAGATAAGTAGTCGATTCGCGGTATGCAAGGATGCAACCCCTAAGTCTTACCTGCGCAATCTCGCAGGCAGCAATAACCAGAGCAGCGATACTCGAGGAGAGCTTCACACTGTCGAAGAAGCGGAAAGCATGAAGGACTCGCCGAGGATAAGCGGCCAATATACCTCTGCTGATGAGGCATGTATGCGGGGCCAAGGTGGTTGTTCATCGGGAAACCGACTGCTTCTTTCGCATTTCGAGGGTTCGGCTGGGGATATTCTTCAGGTGCGTACAGCTCAGGTGCTATCTTTTAGCCGTATTTCTTGACCGTGCGAGAATTGTCACTTGCAGAAGAGATGGAGCCTTCAGAATCACAAACGAAAATTATATGCCGACTGTCTGGCATGTTGACTCATGCACTGGTGCGAACTCGCATACAGCAGGGAGAGTCATCTCAGGCTATCATTCCGCATAAAACACAACATGCTATAAACATTGAAAGACGCACTATATCATACAAACATGCTCCGTACAATTCAAGTCGCTTTTCGAGACGAGTACTGCGAGCTACCTTTTTTCCTTCGCAACCATCTTCGACGCACGTAACATTATCGAAACTTCGAACTGACAACTCATCCTTGCCACACAGCGGGTCCAGGGATGGTGTAGTTAGTCCAAGTGGGGTGAGAGTAGATGTCGATCGTGACACCAGGGTCGGACCTACACCAAGGCAATGAATACGTTTGCGATCTCACATTCATAAGAGTCCACTCACGCTTTGTATGCTCCTGGGAGCTTGACAAGGTAGGAACCAGAGGGCTGAGCACTACCAGAACCCTACATAAAGTAAGACTTGAGCAGATGTTTCTTCTGTCAGACCAATGTGACACTTACAGTGACCTTGAGTTGGGCACATTCAGGATAGAACTGGGGCTGGTTGGAAGTGTGGATTGACAAGAGCTAACACGACAATAATGCTTATCAGCCACATTCAACGAGTGTGTAATGATAGATGTAAGGCTCACCTCGTGACGGATCATATACTCTCCCGGAGCCAAAGAAGCGGGGATAGTGCTCGTCCAAGAATTGTTGTTGGCGATGAGCTGGCCCTGAGCCCATGTACCATCCGTGACAGTGCCAGAAATCAAACCAGCCTGGTCAATCTTGAACTTTATAGAGGCAGAGAAGTCAGAATACGAGAAGAGAGTATTATGATTCGATATATCTACCCAGTTGAGCGAAGCGGTATTTGCGGAAGTGCAGGCACCGTTGCAGTTAGCCATGTAGACCATAACGGGGCCGATGGCATGAGGCCAATCACTGTTGCAAACAAAGTGAATATCACAATAGTGCGTCGCAAGTCTTCTGCTTACTTCCAGTAGGCAGTGACCTTTGAACCAGCTGTAGACCATAGTCAGAGTTAGTAGCAAACCCTAAAATGAGGCATCACATGACGTGCCTGCAACAGTAGCGGACTGCTGTCCGGAGCCCAGATTCGCGCCGTTGATGTTACAAGAAAGCTGGGGATGAGTCGGGTCTATGATTGGGTCGTATGTATCCCATTCACGCTGAATACTGGTCTGTCCGACAGGGGTGTTATAGGCCTTGAAGCTGCCATGAAGTTAGCTGCTATACACCCCGAGTATGATCAAACCGCTAGTACCCTTGGTAAGTCTGACCACCAATGTTGTAGGAGAGAACACCTCCGTGCGCGGTGACCTGTGTGGCACTGTCAGCCACAAACATACGAGGCTACATATTATGCTGAAGACATACCTGTGCCATCTCGCAAGCGGCAACAGCCAAAGCGGTTACAGTTGCAGAGAGCTTCATATCGTCGATTCAACGTCGAGACTTTGTTAATAAGTGAGCGGCGCGAGGGACTTGGCGAGCAAGCGGCAAATGTGCCTCTCTTTATATACTGAGCGAATGCGTTGGTAAGAATATACGTTGCATGTGCCCAAATTGTTGTTGACATCATGGGGGATGCCTTAGTAGGGGATCGGGATCAAGGTGGTTGTTCCTCGGTATGCGAGACAGTTGTTCTCCGCGGGAGACTCAGCAGAAAGCAGTATGTCGTCGTATTGGAATTTCTTCGGGTGTTTATCTCGGTAAAGAAACAGACATCGCCAGGCTGATGACCTTGAAGGTCCATCCAAACCATCGCACGGTGTGGAGCTAAGCCTTTTCCTGGGCGCGAAACATCGGTGCCTTCTTGCAAATGATAATCCAAGCTGCACAAGGTTCAGCTGAATAGGATAGATCAAGACAACAGGAGACTTGTTATAGGCAAATAGGCGTGACGTGTATTCACACAGATCTGTGCGTGGTATGACCCATAGCAGCAGCGTCGCAGGAATAAATTCGCGTAAATGCAGGGTATACCTGTTCATATCATCACAAGGGCAGCACGGAACCCATCATGAAAAAGACGTACAATACAAAACAAACAAGCAGATGCTTCCGGAACACGAATGTTCAATCGTCTTCCTGGATTACTATTCGTCGTTCAACGACCGGTACCGCAACTTGGTTCGAGTCCGTTCCGGACGCTGCTTGCGCAGCACCATCTGACGTTGGGGGAGCAGGGCCGACGTCTTCGTCACCCTCCTCATCGTCACTGTCCTGACCGGGGCGTTTGAATAGAATTGCTTGCCCATTGACGAGACGACGTTTCTTGAAGGGTTCATCTGACTGAGCATTTGAGGCTGAACCTCCGCCTGCTGCGTCAGGTGTTTTCGCTGCTGCCTTCCCTTTGGCTTTCTCCTTCTTCTTCTGTCGCTTTGCACGGTTCTTTGCGGTCTTTGCTTCCGCCTGCTCCTCCCGCTCTCGTTTCTTCCTCTCAAATTCTGCTTTTTCAGCTTCCTAAGCGAAGTGTGAGCATGATGCGTAGAAAATAGACTGGCGAAACAATCCACTTACCTTCTGTGCCTCCTCGTCCATCAACTTCAGCCTCTCATACTCTCTCCGTCTGCTCGCCTTGTAGACATGGAATTCTCCACTTCCCGCTCCCGCACTTGAACCCTGAACGTTCTTCATCATCTCCCGTGGTGGCCTGATAGTCTTCTCCTTTGGGGGAGGAGGGACATAAGCAGGCTTAGTGGGATCTTTGAGTAGCTTTTCCAATTGCGCTCGCTGTCGCTCCACCGGGGTGTGTGCATGTCTGTTCGAAGGACCAGAGGGTCCTGGCGAAGGCGATGCGGAGGACATATTGGTTCGTTGAACGTAGCGATAAGATAGAGAGGTTACTCGAGGTCTGCAATACAACAGGTACTAACAGGGATGCCGCAAAGGAGCAAACGCTTCGAACCTCCAGAATCAAACTGCCGCGCGACGCGTATCACGTGACTCAAATAAGAAATTGAAGTATGCGTGTGTTGTGCGTGTGTTACAAGAATTCTAATCGAGCGGTCCGTACATCTACAAGCTTAACAGTACTAAGTAGAGAATGCTAGAGAGCAAGTGAGACAACAATGATGAAACATCATAGAGAAGCTAAACGAAAGGCAAGTCCCCTACGAGATGATGAGGCGAACGGGCAACAACTCAGATCGTAGTGACTCCAGTTCTTCAGCCATTCGAAGGCGAGCTGCCGTCTTCTTCCTACCTGGTATTGGAAGTCTGTAGACTCCATCGCATTTGAAAAGATGGATTTCTGTCAAGGACGTGTCCCTAGCCAAATCCATGAGTTGTACTCGAAGATTGGAGATGTCCGATTCCGAGTGGTGCTTGCCAGGCCGAATCAACCTGTCTGAAAGCACGAGTTTGCCAACCATCGCGGAAGAGCGATCTGATTGTGAATGGGA
The DNA here is from genome assembly GCA_022160315.1 of Panus rudis PR-1116 ss-1. Lineage (NCBI taxonomy): Eukaryota > Fungi > Basidiomycota > Agaricomycetes > Polyporales > Panaceae > Panus > Panus rudis. The sequence continues at coordinate 88,263 of MU275262.1, forward strand.
TTGACGTGCTGCAAGGACCTCGCGTAAAGGAAGCAAGAAAGGCAAGACTGGGCTGGAGCTCTCAACGGAGAGTGCCTCGAGCAATGGGAACCGTTCCAAAGCGATAGCTAGAGCGCGCCACTTTGCGTCAAAGGTGCCCTCCTCATCAGACGCATCTGATAGTGAATCCGCATAGAAATCGTGGTTTCGGTTAGGACCCCCGAAAATACCCTCAGATGCCGTTCCTAAAACCGAGAAAACCTGCCAAATTTGGACGTCATGCTAGGTCATTTGGCCGAGATTTTACCCCTAACTTAGGGTTTACCCTAGGTTCAATTGGCCGAGACAAATGGGTGAGGGTCGGGATTAGGCTCGTCCCCAGCCGGTTCCTGACATTTAAGCTCCGCCGCTCCGCTAAGGTTCTGTCAGGAACCGGCTGGGCAGACTGGACCTGCTCCTGGCGTGGTCAACTTACCGCCCGTCCGAGCGCGCGAGACTTAGTGAAATCGACATTCCACCATTACAGCAGATCTCAAAACGATAGGCGGGTCCAAGAAAACTGGTACAGCAACGCTCGCAGGTGCCGGGACCCGAGGCACGAAGCCGGACCAGAAGGAAGCTCTGAGATCCAAGCTGCGCGAGACTCAGTTGCAGGAGGCTTCTCGGCAGAAGCTGTCGGAGTCGTTGGGCATGTGAGGCGATCATGGCGGATGTCGAAACATTGTTGTAGTGGTTTTTGAGGACCCGCCTATCGTTATGAGACCTGCTGTAACAAGAGCGACTTCGTCTGATACTGTTATGTCTGCTTTCTACACTAAGTTTCTACCCACCAACAACCCCCCACATGTCTGGATGCTTTAGGTATGTGGTTGTGAGTACATATAGTATGAAGTGTGCCCCATGAAGGGATCATTGGACGGCGGCGAGACTGTAACGGGCGCGGTGGCTAGTGTGTTGTGGTATTGATGTGTCCCGGGCGAATAGCCGGGTGAGTATGAGCCTGAGGAATATGGTGGATGTGGTGGATAGTAAGCCTGCATCATCTCCGGAGTGGAATATGAGTGGGATGGGGAAGGGTACATAGTTGGAGCAGCATGTGTCATAGTTGGGTAGGGCGACATCGTATACAGACCCGGGCGTGTCATGTGAGGATGGCCAGCATATATGGGTGTCTGCACATATGCATCAACTACTGGTGATGCCGCTTCCAGAGGAGGGGGACGATGTCCATCGGGAGGTGCAGCCACTGGAGGAGACGGGCTTGCATGCATCACCGGACCATGTGTAGAGGGATATGGAGTGTTTGCTGCGGCATGGAACCTTTGGTGATAACCTGGGGCTGATACCGTTGACATCGGCGAAGCTGGCACAAGTGAGGGAATATTGGGACTGATATTGTGACTATTTGACCTTTTCATCTCTGTTCAAGCGATATCAGCATTGGTGTTCACGAGCTCATTGCCCAGGTAGATTTGCGCAACATACCAGGCAATTGTGCGCGTTCTACAAGGCAAGACTCCTCAACACGCCGCCGTTTGCTGCTGTCCAAACTGGCAGGCGTATTTTGCGCGACGCGAGTGCTTGTTCCATCCGATGTGGGTGTGAAGTCCAACACTCCAGCAGTCTCTGCATTCCCTTGACATTCCACTGCTTGTGACGGACGCTTCTTTGGACGTGATTGAAAGTCCTCGGGTACCTCCACATACAATGCAGAGTCGCCACCGCTCTGACTACCAGCCACAACGTTATTGTCAGGTCCCCCCTTCGTTTTTGGCGGGATGGGGATGAACGGAATTTCGCCGAGCGTTTCAATGAAGTACGACAGCTCGTCTGAATAACGATCCCACCATATCCAGCCCTCGGCGAGAATTTGCTGCTGTGCAGCCCTGGTTAATGGACCATACGAGGAGAGGGAAGCGATCAAGGTATCATCCAGGATTGCTTTTGAGTCATACATCGCGCGCGGATGATCACGCTTATAGACCATCCGACGCCATTGCTTCAACTGCTTCACTACCGCTACCACAGGCTGGCCTCGTTTTGACATCCTCGATTTTGTAGCCTTTGCAGTTGCGCCAGGACGTGTGCGGTCAAACAGTGAGGGGTCGCAAATATCGCAGCATGGCACGGTGAGGGCTAGATAATAATCAGCAAAATATCCTCATGGCTAACTGCAGGCAAGGCTATCAACACGAACCGGTCCGGTCCAGGTAGGTTTCGAAGGCTTTGGCCCAAACCTTGCGCCGACAAGTTGAACTCTGCACGAATACCAAGAGCCCTTCGTCAGCAACCTCCGCATCCAACGAAGGTTGCGGCGCACTAGGGCACATATCTTCCTTCTTGGATCCCCCTCGATTGATGCCATGTGACTTTGAATAGTCTTTCGGCACGTTCTTTTTGCTATCGCCCTTGCCTTTTTGCTTTTGCTTCTTGCCCTTTGTGGAAGAACTGTCATCCTGGCGTAGCTCATTGACCACGATGGAGTACATGGATCGCTCTACAAGTAGAACGGCGATACCTGTGCGCCCCTTCCCCCGCGCCACTCTTCCAGCCCGCTGGATCCAATTCGAGAATGTCTTTGGCAACTTCCACTGCACGACAATATCGATGTCTGGTATGTCACATCCCTGTGGTCACGATAATCAAAACAAGTGAGTTCCCCACTCATAGAATGCATCTCGTCAGCAGTACTCACCATCCCTGCAGCATCAGTGCATACCATTATGCGTACATCCCCTTTGCGAAAGGCGTCCATGGCCACTCGGCGATATTTCAGTGACATTACTGCATTGAAAGGGCGTACAATATTGTCACCGCCAGGCAACAATGTAGGATGCTGCTTCTGTAAGACCTCGCGGAGATGTTCAATAATTGCGGTACCAGTAGAGATATTGTCAGCATAGATCCATGTCTTAGGGATGTCATCTGCCGAATTAATAGATGTTGGGATTACAAAATCGAGATCTGCATAAGTGTTCAAGGGATGTTCGCAAGATCGTACAACCATTGAAACATTCGGCCGGTCATTACCTACGTTGATGAAGCGACTGGTGCCCTTCACGAACTGAAGTTTCGTGTGGATGTCTCGCCGTGTACGCGCTGTTAGGGTGGCAGTCATTGCGACAACAGAGGTACTGCGAGGTAAGAATGCCCGGACGACATCTAGAGTGCCATATTTCTTGCGAAAATCCGCGCCCCAGTGAGATATGCAATGAGCTTCATCCACAACCATGGAGAGGACGCGGTTCGCGAACTTGGAATTCCGTAGGACACGGTTCATGAAGCTGCGTGACTGCATCATTTCGGGAGATATCAGTAGTATCTGGTACTCTTCCGTCAGCAATTTCTTGCTCAAAGTCAGTACGTGCAATACAACATAGGAATGCCTGGGTCTGAAGCCATACCTTGATTGTCAAGGGCGAGCATCCCCCATTTTTGTTATGAACGGCAATTGCTTTCAGGCCGAAATGTGTCTGAAAGGTATGCACCTATTTTATTCATGTTATACTGCTAGAAGTCGTACATGTAGAGAAGTGAATGCGGCACCATTTCTTCCTCCAATGCAAGAAGCGGAGATATTACAATTGTGATTTTTCCTTGACTACTTGACCAGACATGGGGACCGGCAGCCACGGCCGTCTTTCCACATCCTGTTGGAGCCTGAATCATAATGTCCACTCCTTCAAGCTGGGCGCGGGTGCCTTCCAGCTGAAACTCGCGAGGGTCTGCTGTCCAGCGGAATTGTTGTCGCATGTCGTAGGCAAGCTTTTTCAGGTCTTCATCTGTGAGTTTTGGTCGCGTTGCAGGAGCCCTGGGTTGACTAGTCTGTTGGAACGTATTGTGTCGCCATTTGTCATGCACGAGGTGTCGTTTTGGAGCCATTGTCGAAGGGGATAGACAGAGAGCTGAGTCGATGAGTGACTGACCCGAGATGACGCAGTACAAGAGTGATCGAGCGACCCAAAACAGGGTCTTAGACCTTACCTGACTCCAGCGACGCCTACATAACCTCCACTGGATAGCACACTCCGATGAAGCCTGCTCTTAAGCCGCTAAACCTCACGGGACTTCTTAATTCACCTTCGCGTCGAGCGAACATATGCGAGCATGATGGAGCCAGTTCAAGCTCGGAAAGCGATGATGGATCCCCTCCATCGTCGCCATGTCCGCCAACGGGCACAGGACTTGGAAACACCACCAGTGTTACATCTCGTGTGGGTCAACGGGATCCAGATAAACCTACAACATTCCAGTCGCCGAGTCCAGGCTCAGAGCGCAGTATAACACCTACCTTCGCCGCAGAGCAAGAGAACATCAAGCCCGTGACTCCCACTGGCGTCGACCAAGAGGCATATAGCTCTGATACAAGCTTCCAACCTTCCTCGCCTATCAGAGGGCCCACAAAAGCAGCACGAGCAGCCGCCGCAAGGGCAAAGAACAGTAGGAAAGCAGCAGCGGAAGCCGAGAAGAAACGTCAGATAGCTCAGCAAATGGCACAACATAGACGAGAACAGGTAGCACAGCAGAGATTAGCTCAACGAAACGAAGCCAAGGCAACGAAGAAACAACAATGTCACCGCATCCTGAATGCGTTGTTGAACGAAGGCTTAAACATCAGCGACTTCTTCCTGTATGTATCGGACCCTGCCAATCCCGTGGGGAATGAACGGCACAATGGCCTCTTCAAACGGAAGGGGGTTGTTGCACAGATACTTGATTTCTGGACCGATTCATCTCAAAGTAGTGATACAGCACGCACCGCTGTTCACAAGTGGGTCATGGGATACATGGAGAAGGTGTGCTCCATGGAGGGAGAGATGGTTACAGCATCAGGCATTCTACGTTCGGATGAACGCGCCTACACAGACCCTAGTTCACACATGCTCGACAATTTCAGCCTACGCCAAGTCTTCAATGACATACGGGATGCTTGTCCATCTATGACGCGCCTATTGGAGGTATTTAGTACAACAAAACGGCAGGAACGTCAAGCTGCTGGCAGCGTCCCCGAGAAGAAGCAGAATGTAAGTAGTATTCCCACTATTGTACATGGATAGTAAGACTCACCGGTATCGACGACATTCCATAGTTAATTGCCTCCGCAATGTCTATTCTGCTGGCTGCAAGATCTCAGCGCAACAGTCTCATTCGTCAAACAATGGGGCTATACCTGTATGCTAGTGGAGCACAGCGTCAGGTCTTCAGCGTCCTCTCCCATTTTGGCCTCTCGTGTAGTTACACGACACTTGTTGGCACTTCGGACACTCGTAAATCCCGTTCAGCACGTGTCCCACACTCCAAAGATATCGACAAGTCAGACTCGGAAACGGATATTGATGAAGGGGTGGAGAATGGAGATCACGACCGTGCTGATACAAACAGTAGTGAACGGGGGAAGAATGTCAATGTCGAAGTTAACGTCGAGTGCCTTGACCAAGAAGCCACAGATAGAATGGACTCCGATGTTTTTCAGACAACACCTCACCCAGCAAACGATGCAGAGGTGGTTGAGCCAGACAGACAAGCTCAAATGTCGGTGGGCAGCAGTGGTGGTGGCAGTCAAGTAGGAGCGCAAGCTGGTGGTGACCAAGCGCCAGAAGCTGCAACACCTACTCGTCGAAGCGGGATTCTGAGGCAGTGGTCGCATGCTTGTAAGCGAGCAATGCGCGACCTTGCTGTTACCAAGCTCGCGTCCTATGTCTATGACAATATCAACCTAGTTTTGAAGATCGCAGAGCAGATTCTCGGACGTACGGATGCTCAACAAAATGGCACATGTGCCACTGCCTTCCCTCTGTTCAACGCTACTCCCGATGACCTGCAAACCAAAAATCTTTCAGCTTCATTCGACTCCGCTGCTCCTCTGTCGCGAGACGATGTTCTGCTCTCCGAGGATGAACAAAGGAGTTTTGACGAACTTCTTGAATACACGACGTTAAGTATTCTAGTTAAGCATGGCGGTGAACGCTTTGCGCGTTTTGCCAGTGACATCGAGAAAGTACGACCCCTTCGCGAGGACGATATCCCCCTGCATAAGACGGACATCTATCCCCTTCCCGCAATGGACATCGATGAGTCGAGTACAACTGGCAATGCGGACGTTGTTGATCAAATATTCAAAGAGGCAGGGTATAACACAGACTCAGAGGAATTCCACCAAACCCTGAAGATTATATGGGGCGACCAGCTCTCGGTGAAGAACCTGCGCTCAGTGACGGCCACCAGAGTAGGGCACGATAGCACTGCGGACGCATTACTGGATAATGTCTATGCTCCAGGGTTATTCCACTACTCAATTTCCTCGACATCATGCGTTCTTGAAACTCATTACGGCGATCCACATCTCTACACGTCCAACCCTGGTTCCCTCTGCAACCATAACAATCGTATTGGGCGTAAACCTATCGTGTTATCCTCCCTACCTCCTTACAGAACATGCCGAGATCTCATATTTGTCTCGTTGTATGCTCGCATCTTTCATTGTCTCGAACTTGTCACCAGAACGTCGCTTGACGAGTATGCACCTAGCGTGACTTTTGATCAGCTGAAGGAGGACGTGAAGACATTGCTCGCGTCGTATGCAAGTACTCATGTTGTGGATGAACTCCGTCAGGAACGAGATGATGAACGCGATGACTTGGAGGAGAATTCAAAAACCCAGGATGCTGGAGACTCTGATACAAAGTTTACTGCTGGGGATATGGTCTTTGAGAATGCTGTTCTGTTCCTGCGCGATGCGCTGATCCTGCGAGCTTTCATAGATGCAATAAAGTCGGGGGCTTCAGGTTGTATTGTTCTTGCCCTGAAGCAGCTCGCCTTGATGTACCGTGGATCCTCCCACTCTAAGTATGCATATGAAGTCATGCATCTCATTCATAACATGACTTCAGTGTGGCCGAAACCTTTGCGGTATGACATTTCTTGGGTACTCTGTGCTCACATCAATCTAATCGTTACTTTTGAATAGGAATATCATCCTTCAAAATTGGCTCGTCAATCCTACCGGTAAGCCAAATGCATGGGTGCCTGTTGACCTCATGCAGGAGCATATGAACTACTGGATCAAGGTAAGTTGCCTGTGTATGTACTAAGTGATGTGGACTATGCTCAAATACAATGTAGGTAATATACAAGGCACATGGAAGTAATGCGACAATGGAATGGTTGCAAATGATCTCACCATGTATCGATACGCTACGGAAGCTTGCAACACAGATGAATCAAGAATTAGGCTCACGTCAAGGAACCAAGCATACGACACCGGATATTTGGCGAGACATTAGCGAACTTATGAAATCATTGCATGAGCACTCCGTGTATCACCTCGAGCCTGGCCGAACCATTCCAGGAGAGAAAGCCGAGGTTCCCAATTTGTTCACCGTCGGTTTGGATGCACTGAAGAAACCGCTCAAGGATTACAACATCGCATTTCAGAAACTACAAGCAAGACGTCGCATGAAGCCCCTAATTGGTGAACCAGCAAGCCAAGTCACAACACAAACTGATGTGGCTTCTTCCGAGTATATACCCAATGAGACCATGGCGGCGCAAGGCCACGGAGCCGCACTTCAAGTTATAGACGAAAGCACAGGGATGGAAGGTATGGTTGAAGTGGCTGGGGCCGAGAGTGATCATGAAGATGGTGAGGGTGAGGAGGAAGGGTTTGATGAAGGAGATGGTTTGCTGTTGTCACGGGAGAGTGAGGATGATGTGGATCTGTACATGGACTGAGTTAATAGCAAACATACGAATTTCCCAAGACCGTTCTCTTAATAGAGAATGCGCGATTTCACTAAGTCTCGCGCGCTCGAACGGGCGGTAAGTTGACTACGCCAGGAGCAGGACCAGTCTGCCCAGTCCGCTCGCAAGCTCGCGCCTTTCTACACTCCGACTCTTAAAAAGGAAGGCGCGATCAATGCTTGCGACCGGACTGGTTTACGAGTCTAGGTCGGGATGCTAGTTCATTTGACCGAGATGATCCCAAGCTTGGTTTAGTCTCCGGCACAATTGCCTACCTTCTCGCCGTGTTGGCACACATTTATGGCCAAAATAACGTCGCAACAGTAGAATTCAATGGCTGGGGAGCAAAAAAAGCAAGGAAAAGCGAAAAATAGCTGGGAAATCGAAAAATGCACCTTTAAATGCTAGTTCATATGGCCGAGATTTTTCGGCCTCCGGCCGGAGGCCTGGTCAAAATACCGAGATTTTTGGGCGTCTGTGAGGCCGAGATTTTCGTCGAAATCTGGGAACGGCATTTGGAGGGATTTTCGGGGGTCCTTTTCGGTTGTGGAGGTATAACACCTTGATTTGGTCCGAGCGGAACATATTTGCCATGCGCGCAAGTAATCCGATGGCTTCTTCTTCCTCCTGTTCGACGAAAGCTCTGCCCACGATTCGGGCCGTTATGAGCGGGTCCAAGAGTTGCCTGCTATCTGCCATGCAGCAAGCTGGTAACGCCTCTGTCCAACCCCTCACCCAGATCCCCTCATCGTCCACAGTCAGTGCCAATGCATGTAAATCCACGAAACATGGCTTGATAGAGGAACAGCCTAACAATAAGGAATGAAGTTCATCCAGGACATCGTCGCTAACGCCATGCTCATCACTTGCTAATTCCAACAGAATAGTGGTGCCTTTCGGGAAGATCATGCGAGAGAGGAGCTCAATGATAGTGGGAGGTTGAGAGTTATAGTCCACGATGGTAAGTTCCTTGAGATGGAGCAAGCTGGTAAAACGAGGAGGATGTGCATCGGGCGCTACATCAAGACGCAGAGGGCAATTCTTCACGGAGAGGCCTTCCAGTTGTGGAGAGCATTCCAATATATCTTGAAGTGTGTTGAGTTGTAACGGATAATGTGGTGCACAGTCGAATTCTCCGCTTGAGTATTCCAGGCATAAGTGGGTCAATTTCGAGTGGAAGATGGAGAAGGTCCATGGAATGCAGATGTCCACCAGGATGAGAGTTCGTAGCTCAGGGCAAGGAAGACTGCCGTTGATGTGGTCTGCTAGGGACTTGAAGTGGAAGAGTTTGTTACCGATGTGACGATTCTTGAGCTTCAAATGGGATACATGGTCCATCTGAGATAGCAACGGTGATATAGCGGGATAGATGGCGTGCATGTGGCCGGCGATGTCGATCGTAGATAGTTGGGATGACCGGCGGCTTAGTTTTGACACCAGTGCGGAGAGCGCAGACACATCAAGTGGTCTAATTTTTGATCCCCAGATAGGAGGCGAATTCGACTGGATCCGTAGCATGTTATGCTTTCCGGTCCTAGAGAGAGACAGCTCCGCTAACTTAGGACTAGATATGAGTATGGCTGACCAACATCCCGGCATGCGCAATATGACTTCACGCCACCGACTGCATACGCCAGATATCGCCAGTGCGCTCAGCACCTCCTGCTTGAGGTCCTTTGCGTTCGGTTGCTGTAGGGCTAGTATGAAAATCGCTGCGAGTAACTCGGTAGGAAGTTTACGATTGATTGCAGTGTTAAGTCTAAACAACACGCCTATTAACTCAGCCGTATGGTGGTAGAACGACTGTATTATATACCTAAACAACACGCCTATTAACTACTCGAATATGATCAGTTATATGCGTGTATACAAAGACGGACAATCTCACCTCAGCCGTATGGTGGTAGAACGACTGAGGGAAAGGGAAATGTGTGGAGCGCGTTCAGTACATACGCGGAAAGAGCCGAGCGCCCGTATCGTGTTGCACTCAGCTCAACACTCCTCCTCAACACGAACATAAGGTGGTAGAGGCTCCTCCTCAATCCCGAGAAATAAAGGAAGAAAATAAAAAAATAATAAAAAGAATAAAAAAAAAGGAAAAAAGGGGTGACCGACAAAGATTAAGAGAGACCCATGAAAGTCCGAAAACGGAGAAAAGGCTTAGGGCCGAGAGGTTTAGTGAAGGCGTCGGCTAGGTTGTCATGGGTATTCATGTAGGAGACGGAGAGTTGGTTGGAGTTGACGTATTCGCGGAGGACGTGATATTTGATATCGATGTGTTTCACGCGGGAGTGGAAAGAAGGATCGCCTGAGAGGACAATAGCCCCGTTGTTGTCGCAGAGCAGGGGGGTAGCATCACGTTGTGGGAGGTTGAGGGCGGATAGTAGTGCCCGGAGCCATATCCCTTCTTTGGCAGAGTCGGAAGCAGCAACGTATTCAGCCTCGCAGGAAGAAGTCGAGACCGTCTTTTGTTTCCGAGCAGACCAAGAGACGAGGCCAGTTCCAAGGGAATAACAGTATCCGGAGGTGGAACGGCGAGTGTCGGGGCAAGCGGCATAGCTGGCATCTGTGAATCCCACGAGGCGGGCAGCCTGGTTGCCACCAAGGTGCAGTTTTAGAGTCCGAGTGCCTTTAAGGTATCGCACGACCCGTTTTGCGGCTTCCCAGTGAGAGGGTGCATAGCAATCGAGGAATTGCGATAGCTGTTGGACGGCGAAGGCGATGTCGGGACGAGTGCCAATGGCAAGGTACATGAGGCTGCCCACGAGAGCGCGGTAAGGTGTTTTGTCGAGATCACGAAGTTCGTCGGCCGAGCAGGCAGAACGGTCACGGCGGGATAGACGAAGGCTGGGATCCATGGGGATAGTGGTTGGGTGGGAGTCGGTAAGGTTGAATTGGCTGATAATTTTATCGATGAGGGCAGTTTGCGACAAGGAGATGGTTCGAGTGGTGCGGTCGCGTTGGATGGCAATGCCGATGCAAAATTGAGCTTCGCCCAGGTCTGAGATCTGCCAAGTACGGCGAAGTTCGTCCTTGAAGACTTGGATGGCCCGGGGAGTACTGCCGACCATGGCGAAGTCATCGACATGGACGCCGGAGATAATGGTGCCATCAGGAGTAGTGCGAAAATAGAGACAGTACTCGCAGGGGAGGCGGGTGAAGCCCAGTTCCAACATTCGAGCGTTCATGGTACGGTTCCAGACGCGGCCGCCTTGCTTCATCCCGTACAGGCCCTTCTTTAGCTTCCAAACCCATTTCTCTTTGCCCGGTTCCTCGAAACCGGGGGGCTGATACATGTAACAGACTTCGTCGGGCTCAAGTGCGCCATAAAGGAAAGCGGTTTTGACGTCGATCTGATGTAACTCCCAGTTGTTAGCGGCAGCAATATGGAGGAGGACACGGAAAGATTCCATGCGCATGGTAGGCGAGGTAGTGCGTGTGTAATCGCGGCCGTACATGGCTTCAAAACCACGGCAGACCCAGCGGGCCTTGTAGCGAGTAGGGACGCCATGTTGGTCATATTTGCGAGCAAAAACAGCTTTACCGGTGAGGATACGGCGGTCGGTAGGGACGGAATCGGGTGGTACCAGGTCGAAGACGTCGAGTGATTTGAAGCCTTTGAATTCATCCAAGAGAGCTGCTTCCCAGTGAGGACCGTCAGGGCGACTAAGTGCGTCAGCAATCGACGTGGGGGCATCCGGTTGGGCAGGGTTGATATCGGTTGAGTCGTTGGAGGAGAAAACCTCCTCCTCAGGCTGCGACACCTGGCGGCGAGCCAAACGGTCGGCACGAAGACGCTCACCGATAGCTCGGGATTCTTCGACGGCGCGTTGGATAGGACCGACACGGTGGATGCCTAAAGAGTCAGCAAGACGTTGAGAGGGCTGGCGAGGACGGTCAGAACGGCGTGGAGAGGAAGGATTACAAGGGATATCGGAAGGAGAAGAAGACGAGGAAGAAGTAGACAAAGAAGTAGAAGAAGAGGGGTTTAAGGGAACAGCAGGAGTAGGTAACACATCGGGAGAAGAAGAGGAAGGGGGGTCATCATCAAGTATAACAGGCGGAGACGAAGACGAAGAAGACAAAGTGGAGGGAACAACAGGTACAGAACTAGGTACAGCGGAAGCAGAAGGCGAGGGATTGTTCAATACAACACCGGGACGAAGGGAACGAGGACTAGTTTCGTGAGGTTCAATAAAAGCAACATGAAAAGACTCAATGACACGTCGGGTAGAGCGGTGGTAGCACCGGTATGTCTTGGAATTGTACCCGTATCCAATCAAGACACACTCGATAGAACGGGAATACTGTTTGGGGTTGTGTTGATTCTGAATTAGGACGAACGCACGGCACCCGATAACGCGTAAATGGGAGACATTGGGGGGTTGTCCGAAGTAGGATTCGTAAGGGGTAAGGTTGTTAGGCAGCGACGAGGTGGGTGTGCGATTAGACAAGTAGCAAGCTGTAAGCATAAATTCGTCGAAGCGGTTGGGAGGTACTTGGGTTGAAGCCTGCATAGCGCGAGCCTTATTAGCAAGGGTGCGATGAAGTCGTTCCACACGTCCGTTATGGGCGGATGTGTATGGAGCAGAACGACGGAGCGCAGTGCCCTGTTCAGCGAGGAAGGTCTGCATGTCCGTAGAGTAAAGTTCACCGGAGTCAATCTGGACGGCACGAATCTGGCGCCCCGTCTGTACGACCCTAGCACGGTGCCAAAGTCGATATTGGGTGAACGCCTCGGCCTTGGATTTGAGCGGGATGCACCATGCAAAAGAACTTTTATCGTCGATGATGTCTAGTGTATACAGCGAGCCAGAATTGCAAGTAACGTCGAAAGGTCCGAACACATCCACCATGACCAAATCCAACACCTCCTTAGACCGAACACCCTGACGCGTATGCGGGACGGGGGAGCGTGTCTGTTTGCCGAGGAGGCAATGTGGGCATTTAGGCGGATGTGAAGAGAGGTCGATATGCATACCTTGGGCGCGCTGCTGGGTAGCCATGCGATAGACGGCTTCATAGTTGGCGTGGCCAAGGCGACCATGCCAGGTCTCAAGGGTAGGGGCGGCACAAGCGAGATAAGAGTGGTCAACAGTGGGGGGGCGGCCATGGAGGGCATACAGACGACGATCAGGAAGACGAGAACCGGTGGCGAGGACAGATCCATTTGGCAAGAGGACTTTGACAGTAGCTTGGGCGAAGGTAACAGAAGCGCGGCTATCTTCACAGAGGGCG